>VOPJ01010067.1:0-10762 GCA_014673585.1 Semibalanus balanoides
CTGGCGATCCGCTGAGTTCTGGCTCTTTCCAGCGAGATACTGGTCTGGCGATCCGCTGAGTTCTGGCTCTTCTCAGCGATATACTGGTCTGGCGATCCGCTGGCTCTTTCCAGCGAGATGCTGGTCTGGCGATCCGCTGAGTTCTGGAGCTCTTCTCAGCGAGATACTGGTCTGCCGATGTTCTGCTGTATGCTGAACGCGCTGTGCTGCTGTGTCCTGCTGCGTGTGTTGTGTCTTCCGCTGGCGACTCGACAGGCGACACGACAGGCGACACGACAGGCGACTCGACAGGCGACTCGACAGGCGTGAGTCGGCCGTGGCAACTTGCTATATTTATAATCGTGGCGACCAGTCATATTCTGGTGATTGACGATTACAAGCTTGTGTGGAGGTAAAGTAACTTGACGTAGCCCGGTGGCTCGACTTGAGATGAGTGCGCGTGTCAAGGTCAAAAACGTAACACAATGTAAGTATTTATTCCAAAACAGTTGTCAGATTTGGTGTTGCTGCGCGCCTCCGTTTTTCTGCTATTTCGGGGAAATTGACCCCCACCGAGTCTGCCCCCCAAAAAAACTGACGGTTCGATCCGCGCCAGAGTGGTTGCAGAGAGATGAGCTTCTCAAACTTGTCGCCACGGGCCGGGTCGGGCCACTAATATACAGATTTTACCTTACACAACGAAAAACGACCGAGCGCGAAGCGTCGCTTGTAATAAGTCTGCACCAGCGTCAGGCTCCATACTGCGCCATCGGAAACAAGTCGCTATGTAGGTATAATTATACAATTACAGCATTTGTCATTTTCATGACCGAAGCCTTACCTTCCTGAATGTTTGTTTCCCCAGAGAAGGCGCAAGGTTCCGCGTGGTTTCTGCTATTGCGAAAAAACACCGGAACCGACTCTGCAATTATTCCCTTAGAATGATGTATTGCTGCACATTTCCGCACAATGCAAGGACAGTTAAGCCATGTTTACGGCTGGCATACATACTTGTAAATGAAGATGGAGGACGGAACTATTCCTTTGTTGTTTCTGAACTCGCTGCAAAGCTGCACCATAAAGTTGCAATATAAATCGCTGCAAAGCACAAGTTATATTTGTCTTATTTAACCTGCGCAATGCCGGTGCTCAGCGCCACTTTCGCCGTGTCGGGGGAGGGAGGGGAGGGGACGCCCCCTCCCCGCCCCTCGAACTCGGCTCCCAATGGACGTCGACAAAAACCCAAAACATCGTTCGGAAGCCGACAAAATCATTTAGTAAACTGTTTGTCATATTTGACTCAATCAATATTGAGGTCAACAGGTCACCAAAGGTCAGACTTAACATGTTAATGACTTCGCTTAAACAAATATACATTGGAAACAATGGCAATTGGAAACAAATGACAAAGTCTCTTGAAAAATGCAATCCCAATCGTGTCCTCAAAATTTAGCTTAAGTGAGTAGTTAAGGCTGCAAAAGTCATCAAAAGTCAAAAAGACTACTCATAAACATTTTTTCCAAACAACTTTGTATCTAGCTAAGCCATGAAGAAAGTCAACAATTTTGACACCATCGTATTTAGGTCGTCAAGGCGCTTCGAATCATATCAATGTTGGCCAGGCTAGATTGATGAACCCTCGCCATGGGGGGGGGGGGCATTTTGACCAACCTCAGTCTTTAAAGAAATAATGGCAAAACAGCAGTGCGAAGCGCCTCCACATTTGGCACAGCTATTATGGCATACATTATTCACACTTTTTTAGTTTTGACCTCATGTCATCTGAGATCAGGTCACTAGGGCACGTCAAGTGACCTTGCCTTCCAAAATGTGTGTGATCATGACAAAGCCACATTCGATGTCCGAAAGATTTGAAACTTACAATTTCATTTGGTCATATATACCTACCATTCATATATCTTGGATTTCGTGCATCGGTGACCTAAGATCAGGTCATTTAATTGACTTATTCATTATAAGTGAATGGGCAAATATACAAATGCTTCTGATTAGAAGCATATGCGTAGGATCAAGTCAAATTATTTCAGAATGTTGTTATTTTAGCTCATTCTTAATGAACCAGAAGTAATTGTTGCTCAGTGACCAGGAAGTTCATTTGAGGTCATCTGAGGTAGAGTTCTACATGGGGCGGCTGTACCCATGGCTGGCCGAACCCCATGGGTAATAGGGTGGGCCGGACTGAAAAATCTCTAGATCATGGCTGTGGCTACGGCTGTGGCTGCAAAGTCTACCTGGGATTTTATTTTGCATCAATCTTATATAAAGAAATTATGGTTTAAAGAAGCCTTGGCATCTTTCCATAACAGTGCACTGGAAATAAGCACATAATATGAATTTACCCAAATCCTCGCGGCTGGCCAACGGCCAGTCATTGACATTTGGGAGTGGCTGTGGCTGGCTGTGGCTGTGAAGTGGCTGTGGGGCGGCTAGGCTAAGGAAAAGTGCAGCCATGTCGAACTCTAATCTGAGGTTATCAGAAATGCTTTGCTAATAACTCTTGAAATAGGTAATAAATATAGAGACAAGCGGAAATTATCACTGTGCTTATCTCGTCGAGCCGCGTCATCCCATATGCAGCAAGACCTACCTAGGTCAACATGTAACCTTGACATGAGGCCAAACTTAAAAAATAGCAATGTCATCATCTTATAAATAAAGCAAAAGTTCCTTAATGTCAGTGACCCTTAAGGTGGCTTAACACAGACCTCGCTACACAACAACTAATGCCAGATTCAGAAATTCTCGCTAATTTTCGAGGTCAGTCTCAACATTTGTGGCTTGCAAATTACAATTTCCTTGCGGAAAGACTCATCCGATATTTTTGCAGTCTCTTAGTCGGATGATTTTTGCAGTTTCTTAGTGCCCGGCAGTGGCACTCCTCTGTCTACCAAAAAATATACG
This sequence comes from Semibalanus balanoides, assembly GCA_014673585.1. Lineage (NCBI taxonomy): Eukaryota > Metazoa > Arthropoda > Thecostraca > Balanomorpha > Balanidae > Semibalanus > Semibalanus balanoides. The sequence continues at coordinate 2,902 of VOPJ01010067.1, forward strand.
CGCCCGGCAGTGCTCTTTCTGTATACCAAGCAGTGTCAGATTTGTCCTATGACGTCATGGTCATGTGATCATACTCAACCAATGACGAGGCTGAATCTCATTGAATCTGGAACAGCTATTTATGTAGTGTCTATCTAGGGACGCACTGTGCCCGTGACGTCACGTCATTCGCCTCCTACAACGGGCTTACCGGGTGTCTACGACCAACATGTATTGTTATGGACATTAAATTGCGTTGAAGGGCTGTTTAAAAACGAGCCTATTCTCCGAAACTATGAGACCGATCTGGGTAATTCCTTCACCATTCGATCCGGCGTGGTCCAACAGAGTATCGATCTGAGTTTAATTTATTACATCAAAAAAGACCACGTGTGACGTTCAAATCGTCCCAAACAATCACGAACAGCGCATATTTGTTATCCCAGATTCTCCCCATTTTACATCCCCTGAATACGCCTAAAAAAAATTAGTTTGGTACTTGTCCCTTTTATTTGTGAAAGCACAGTGCATTGGAAGCTCAAAAACGTTTTGGGCTTGGAAATCAGTGGAGTCAAATTGCTGCAATGACCTTTCGAAAAACATAAAAAATTGGCCCCCTGGCCCCCATTTTTTAAACAAAATAAATGTCGGGATCCAAGAAGAAAGATACTTTGCAGACAACGCATCCAGTGGCTTTGTTCCATTGAAATCGACCAAGCGGTTCACCAGATCTCTGGGGGCAAAATCTGACCCCCTTTCGTTAAAGGAAACAATATACATTAAAAAAACGTCAAAATAATCAGAAAATATTGAGAGAAGCTAGAAATGAACTATCATGTTACTAGTAAGCCATACAAATATAAATTTATGCGAAAAATTATAATGTCAGTTATTTGGTTCAAACACACATTTCTTCCTCAGAATAATGCAAAATCAGCTGGCTTAGAAGCACGCAAAATCTTCATAACGTCATCGGTTTAGTGAGGGATCGTGGCGTGTACAAAGCGGTACTTGCCCAAGTACTTGTTGAAGATGCGGGAAAATACAACGCTTTGAGAACCATCACAGCATTTGCTCTAAGTAGGTATGAACTGGCTCTGGCTGAAGGAATTTACTCTAGCTGAGGGAATGACCTAGCTGGATGAATGACTCTAGCTGGATGAATGACTCTAGCTGGATGAGTGACTCTGATTGGATAAATGTTTCTCGTTGGAGGAACGCCTCAGGCTGGATGAACAACTCTTTGTGCTGAAGAATGATCTAACTTCCAGGAATAACTCTGGCTAAAGGAACGACTCCAGCAATCTGGCTGGAAGAGTGACACTGACTAGAGAAATGACTGACTAGAGAAATGACTGACTGGATAAATGACTTTGGCTGGAGGAATGTCTCTGGCTGGAGAAATGTCTGGCTGGAGGAATGACTCTGGCTAAAGGAATGACTCTGTATGGAGGAATGACTCTGGTTGGAGGCATGACTCTCGCTGTAGGAATGACTCTGGCTGGAGGAATGACTCTGACTGGAGAAATAACTCTGGCTAAAGAAGCGACTCTGGCTGGAGGAATGATTTTGGCATCTGGCATGAGTAATGACTCTGGTTAAAAGAATGAGTATTGCAACCTGGCTGGAAGAATGACTCTGACGGGGGAACGATTCTGGCTGTAGGAATGACTCTGAGTGGAGGAATTGTCTTCAGCTGGAATAATGGAAATGGCTGGAGGAATTGACTCTAGTTTGAGGAATGACTCTGGCTGGAGGAATGACTCTTGTTGTAGGAAAGACTCTGGCTGGATTGATGACTATGGATGGAGGAATGACTCTGGCTGTAGGAACAACTCTGGCTGTAGGAATGACTCGGGCTGAGGAATGACTCGGGCTAAGGAATGACTCTGGCTGGAGGAATGACTCTGGCTGGAGGAATGACTCTGTCTGTAGGAATAGCTTTGGCTGAGGAATAACCCTGGTTAGTGTAATGACTGCGGCTGGAGGAATGGCTCTGGCTGAGTAATTACTCTGACTGAGGAATGACTCTGGCTGGTTGACTTGGGATGACTCTGGTTGAAGGAATGACTCTGGTTGTAGGAATGACTCTGGCTAGAGGAATAACTCTGGCTAGAGGAGCGACTCTGGCTGTAGGAATGACTCTGGCTGAGGAATGACTCTGGCGAAAGGAATGACTCTGACTAGAGGAATAACTCTGACTTGAAGAATGACTCTGTCTGAGGAATTACTCTGGCTGGATGGAAGGACTCTTGTCTGTATGGAATGACTTCTGGCATGTTGGGATATTACTTGGCTGGAGGAATGACTGTCTATGCTGGAGGAATGCTTCTGGCTGTAATATAACTATCTCGGCCTGTAGGACATGACTTGGCATGAAGGAATGACTCTGTGTGAGGAATGACTCTGGCTTGATGAATGATTTCTGCCTGATAAATGACTCTGGCTTTGAGGAATTGACTGGCTGGGCTATGACTCTGGTTGATGGAATGACTCTTGGCTGTAGGTAATTGACTCTAGCTTGGAGGAATGATCTGACTGAGAGAAATGACTCTGTGTTGAGGAATGACTCTGGTTGGAGACATGACTTTCTGGGCTGGATGAATGACTTCTGTGATGTGGAGGTGACTTGGCTGGAGAAAGGACTCTGGCTGAGATATTTTGACTGGAGGATATGTACTCTTGGCCTGGAGAAATGACTCTGGCTGGTTGAATGACTCTGGCTGGATTGATTATGACTTCTAATGGCTATGAATGACTCTGTCTGGAGGAATGACTCTAACGAGAATGGATTCTGCGTATGGTATGAATTATTGGCTGGATGAATGGCTTTCTAATCTGTGAGGATTTATGACTTCTAACTGGTATGATGACTCTGGCTGTGGAGGAATATTCTCTGGCAGGTAGGAATGACCGGCCGGTTAGGAATACTCTGGCGGAGGAATGACTCCGGGCTTGTGATAATTTTCTCTGGGTGAGATACGACTCTGTCTGAAGGAATGATCTGGCTGGAGGTGAATGACTCTGTCTGAGGAACGATTCTGGCTAGGTAATGAATGATCTCTAGCTGGATGGAATGACTATTCACACTGAGTGACGAGTCACTTTGAGCATCGGAAACGTTTAGACTGACCCTATTTTTTTGCAGTATCATAGAAGGCAGTTATTATTATATCGTGTGCATTTTTAACTCCGAATATTGACTCTCTTCGAAATCAGCATAGTGGTTACAGCAGCTGCTTACATTATAGTGTGTAACCATTTGGAGCGCCGAGTGCCGTTTTAAAAGTTCATTGTTTTGTTTTTATTTGTGGTAGTGAATATATCTTGAAGGCTGAAGCAATTACTATCTACTCGTTTTTCTAGGTGTGATGATTGTGACATCATTTCAAGTAACGGGATTTTTTAACCAAAACTGTAAAATAAATCTGTCGGTAGAAGACCCGACATGTGAGTGAGCCAAAATCCACCATCAGCCTGGTATAAACTGGGTCGGTATAATTCGGCCAACACAAGAAGGAATTCTCACGACACTTACCTAGACGCTTTTAGCAAATTGTAAATTAAGTTGCTTAAGAACGGCGAAGTCTTTGAAAACATTGTTTAAGTAATTAATATTTGTGAATAACGGTCAAAGATAATGGCTATTCCAGTTCAAAACCAATATAAAGGTGAAACATTCCTTTTAAAAGGAGCCATGCCGACCACAATAAAGGAGGGAAGCCATTTCCATGCCATTTCATCATTAAACACACATAATCATGACACGCCTTACATCTAAAGCAATGCGACAAAAACATCCATCACATATCCCGCGCACTGCAGGGGGTTCGCGCCGAACACGAACTGCAGGGGGGGTTGATTTCCGCCCCCGATGAGATCTCCAAAACTACGCAACGTAGCGACAAGCCCGGAAAACGGCAATGGATAAGCTCAGGCAAGGTCTAATCGACAAATGTATTTCAGTCTTTTCTTGGATCAGGTCAACAATTGAGGAACCAGTGGTCACAAAGCTCAGATTTTCGGGTTTTAGGACTCTTTTCCAGAAACCCCCGATTATCTCGCGAAACTATGATAGCCTAGGAGCAAACGATTAGAGAGGCAAATCGATAGCTATTGAAATTTGCATCGCATAGTATTGTCTTCAAAAAATGAGCTCAGATTCAATAGTTTATGGCTCCAGAGGTTCATGAAGGGTCAAAATACTGTTTTAGTCTCACAAAACAGTTTATTGTGAATAGCAGTCACCTACGAAAGGTAGGGAAAATTTTTGACAGACGCCATTCGTGATTGGCTGTCTCATGTATTGCACTTTGATTGCATATATAACAGTGACCTGGACCACAGTAACTCAAATAATTATTGACCTGATGAGTGCGAGGTGCATGTGGTGACCCAGGTAGGTCATATTGCATATGGGGCAACGCGGGCCAGACGAGACGAACAAATTGGTGTCAACAATCGTCTTCTATCTCTTTTAATCAAGAGTTTATTACAAATCATTCTGTGTAGTGACCTCAATGACCTCAGATGACCTTGTAGAATCAGCAATCAACAATGTACCTGACATTTAGAATGAGCTAAAGACTTTGATTCTGAAAGAATTGGTCAACCAAGCGCATTTTTCTGAAAGGGAAGCATTTGTTAATATTTCCCCATTCACTCTATAATGGGGGAGTCAGGAAATTGACCTGCTTTGGCACCGATACGAAAATCCGAGTGAATATACGAAATGACTTGCTAATAACTGCAAGTTTTCAAAACTTTTACGAAAATGATCTGTGGCTTTGGCACGAACGCAATATTGTTTGAAGGTGAGTGTCACTTGACATGGATTGTGACCTGACTGAGATTGATCGTCAAGTGCAACTTTTCTTAAAGTGGGTGTAATGGGTATGCCCAAAGTGGTTATGTGAGTGATTTGGCGGCGCTGCGCGCCGCCGTTTTTGCGCTACTCCTGAAAAACCTGAGGGGGGGCGGAAATCAACCCCCCTCTGCAGTGCGCGGGATATGATACCTGCGCTGCCGTGACAAAATTAAAACGTGTATGCCGAAAAATATAATTTTGTAATTTTCAAAATTTAAGTAAGATAAAAAAGGTAGATATGAAGAAATCATTTCTTCATATCTACTTTTTTATCCTACTTAAATTTTGAAAATAACCGAATTATATTTTTCGGCATATGCGTTTTAATTTTGTAGGATAAAAAAGGTAGATATGAAGAAATAATGTCCGTTATTCACAAATATTAATTACTTAAACAATGTTTTCAAAGACTTCACCGTTTTTAAGCAACTTAATTTACAATTTGCTAAATGCGTCTAGGCAAGTGTCGACTTTGATTTGCTGACAGCGACTTCAAGATTTTTGGTCCTGGGAGAAAACTATTTATATTTATCGAACCTTGTCAGGATTACCTGCCGCAAGTACAGTATCAAAAGACTTGTTTGTGCTTAAGTCGCCAAAAATGTTTACAAAAATTTGTATATTTGTATAGCTCTCTAGAGCTCAATATTGACGTAATAGTTATAAATTTAAAAAAGCTAAGTGACTTTTCGAAAAACGAAATATGCCACCATCGTTTTCAGCAACACTTACCTCATACAAGGGCGGATCCAGCCGGCCGTTTTTTTTTAGCAGACCTTACCTACCCCTAATTTCAAATTTCTTCCCGGATTTGGTCCGCTTTATTTTGCAACCACACGATCGATGTTATATATATTTTTTTAAAGTTTGTTCGACTTCATCGGATATCGAAAAGGAAATAGATATTTGTTATTAAGCGCCGCGAAGCGGCGCCAAATTTTTACGGGTTTGCCTGATAAAACCCAGAAACATAGGCGGATTGCATTGAAGAGAATAAAAAGCTAAAAGTGCTATGCATTCAATTCACCGTTACATGAACCGAAAACGATGACGATGGCTTTGTTATGACGATGGCGACCGATGTGACGCCGCGAAGTGGCGTAAAAGTTTTATTTTAGGCATGGAAAACGAAAATTTAACATGGGTGGAACCAGGACTCAGATACCCCCTATGCCTGGTTGCCTCGGTATTGATGCAATTAACCGTTTTTCACGATGCGACCCGATTTGCGCGAAATGTTTTAAAACATTTTAAATGTTTTTACAATGTTTCAGTGGTACGCCGTCTTCACGATGGGCGTGAGATTTGCGATAATGTTTTAACCCTCGCCGTATGGGACGTAAGAGCGAGGGGAGTATACATTTTTCACCCTTAGTCCATCGTAAAAGCGGCTTACTAAAACAATTTTAACTAATAAAATGTGTATAAAACATTTGCGCAAATTAATGCAGTATAAGAAATAAATGGCTTCCGGACGTAAATCACGATGACCGGTGGCAGTACGTGCTCAATACCTTAGGGTATATGGGTAATAACGTAACTGTTATACATATGCCACCGAAACTGCAACATACAATTGATATCAACAACAGGCAAATTGGTTTGAAAACAGCGAGTGCAGAAACGGCTTCCGCACAATAAATCGCTCCCTGCGGATCTGGAGAGCCTGGACGAAATGGCTTGGAGATGGTCCTGGCCTGGCTTCTATTAGCATTTCGGTCCAGCAACTTGGACACCACAAAGCAGACTTTCCTGGTTGCCGATGTCCGCGCGTCTCATGCGGTTCGCGTCACCTTTCTCGGAAAATCGGCAGACTAGTTTAACGATTTAACCCGCTTGAAAGTTCATAATTTTATGAGGGAGTGGGAACTCTAGCAAAATAGGTACCGCAAGACTGCCAGACGCTTGTTTGTTATTGGGGGTTTCGGCACTGCCAGACGCTGAATTCATTTATTTTCCCATTTTTCGAATTTCTATCAATAAACAATTGCGTATTTTGTGTCATGCCGCGAAGCGGCGCGAAATTTTCGAGTTTTCACCGTGGATGGCTGTATTTTGACTGTTGCAAAAGCAATTTTTTACAGCTGTACGTCCGACCGTTTGGGGGGGGGCAAAACATAGTCCTAGGACCTTTGGGGGGGGCATGGCCCCTTTGGCCCCCCTGGATCCGCCCTTGACCTCATACTTTAACAACAATGTGCATATACCTATTTTACCATTTTCAGAAAGGTGAAACATTCTCTTTAACCCTATTAGCGTCGTTGGTGGGGGGCTAAAACGACCCCCTTCCCCTGAGGTTTTACGCGTACAGTTATTTGAATAATCAACCTAGGATCATTAAACTTGGTGACTTATTACGAGCGAGTGCGAAGCGCACAGCGAGTCCTCACTGTGTACCATATTTGTATCACATAAAAGCGGCCGACCCGGCCCGGCCCAGCCGCCCCAGCCGGCCCGGCCCGACCATAACGTTTGTCAGAAGCTTATATCTTTTGAATCTCGCATCTGATTGACAAGCGGTCTTCACCATCTGATAGCCCCATGCAATGACATTATGTTATCGACATATTTTGTCTCACGTGAGGGGTCAGCATGGCACGTGACACGTGCCGCGTCAGGGGTGTCAGAAAATATTATCCTGCTCTAGCTGAGAAAAGACTGGACCGAATAAGCTGAAATTTGGTGTGTGGTTTGACCCCACACCACTTTTGAGACCAAATTACTGGCAATGCTGCACAGGTCAAAATTTGGGTATCACTGCACGTGCGCACGTGCACCCCTGTTCCGTCCATGAAATTACAAAGACATCTGAGGTTATCGTGAGTCAGTGAACTCGGTTGACCTCTGAAAAGGTCAATCGAGATCGCAATCTCTGCGGAAGCAGAGACTATCATGGGTGCCGAAACCCCAAGCCCAGCCCAATCGAAACCCATGAACAACAAGCCCAGACCCATTAAAATTCAAATTACTGATACCCATGCCCAGTGGGGCCCATTCAGATAAGGCAGATAAATA
>VOPJ01010068.1:0-34044 GCA_014673585.1 Semibalanus balanoides
TGTCTGGGTTGGGTATGCATTTTTTGACTTTTCATGGGTACTGGGTGGACATGGGTTTGACAATTTTAGAGCAATGTCGCTAAGAGTTCTTTTTTACTTGACAACCAGATGTTTAACCAGGTAAATATGGTGATAAAATGATATAGGAAACTTAAACACTAGACTTTGGCAATTATACGACAACAATAAATCGTGGTAAGTAATAGGGCAGTACGATTTTAAATCCTGTCTGATCCTAATTCTGATCCAATCTGATAATGCTGACCGCAAAGTGTTCGATATGTCCAAATCAATAGTATCACACAGGTGCCTGATATTATTTATCGTTAATAGTATGAAAGCCAACATGCTAGGATAGTGGTTGCAGATTTTGTGAAAATAATTATCTGCCTTATCTGAATGGGCCCCAATGGGTATGGGTATCAATATTATGAATTTTAATGGGTCTGGTCTAGGTCTGGGCTTGGTGTTCATGGGCTTCGGCTGGGCTAGGCTTGGGGTTTGGGCACCCATGATAGTCTCTGCTATACTGCTATAGCCGAGGCCGTATATAAACGCCATAGCTATGTGTGGAAGATCGGTTGGTTAGCGTTGAAGATGGGTTGGAAACTGCAGCTTCTAGGCACCTATATTATTGAGTATAATCGATGCGCCTATGTTTTTTTAAAATAAATTTAGTCCGAATGTTCTGTATGGATGGCTTTCCGAGGTCAAGACCCGCGCTAAGCAGAGCCTGTTGCGCTGGTCCTGACCTCACCACCCATCGCGCAATTCCTTGTTGGCCGGCAGAATTGAGAGATGAAAGGTTTACGTGGCCCGACATACCTGGACACGGTCCGCCCCGCTCGGCTGACGTCACCTGGCCTTGAGTGCGACCGCTGCCACCGGCCGCAGGCCATCCCATCAGGAGCAAAATAGCGAGCGCCCGAACGACTCGAACCCAGGCTGCCACTACTGAGATAGGTCAGAAGACCAGTGCTCTCCCACTGAGTTACGGGGGCGGACATGTTATGAAATATCATCGATATGAGATGTGAAGTATTATGATTATCGATGTTTTTGTATGATAATATTGCCTTGCCTACCTAGTCTCAAGGGCCCAGCGGCGCCCCTGATGCCTGGCATCATTTAAAAAAAAATTGACTTTGTAGAACCACTTATGGGCACACAACCTTCACTGGTTTACCCCTCGATCGAGAAACGAACCACGTGCGAGCCAACTCAAGCGAACACTATCAACTGGATTATTCGCAGCAGTTGGCCACCAGGAGCGCTAGTGAGATAGGGTGTTTTTACGTCGCAAGCAAATGGTATGAGTTTATTTATTTTTAGTTGATTACGCTAAATATGTATTTATTCATAATAAACACATAATTAAATAACAATTTGCTAGCGAGGTCATAACACCCTGGCTCACTAGCGGTACCTGGCGGTAAGCTAATGCGAAAACGTCAGCATGAAGTGCGAGCCGAAACAAGTAAGTATTGCTCCAAGGATTGCCTTTAAACAAGTCAACATCATCAACATTTGGAAAAAAAGAGACGACGACATCGGCTTGGAACCCATATTCAAATACACTAAGGGTTCTTTCGTTGCAAATGTCAAAACCAAACTCGAAGGCTCTGTGGTTGTTTTGACTTATACAATACTTAATTTTAATGCAAATGCAACAATTTGGCTATCTCAACTCAAATATAATGTTAATGTGAAACTTTTAATGTGTTTGATGGTTATTTGTGCCATGATGAATGTGAATAAGTACAATGGGATATCATTAACATGGCAATTATTGTTATTTTAATATAAAAAAGGCGAAACAAAAAGGAACAAGCTTTTGCCGTTACTGGCATCGTCAGATGAGATCTGACGATGCCGTTACGGCGAAAGCTTGTTCCTTGTTGTTTCGCCTTTTTATATTAAAAAATACATAATTGCCATGTTAATGATCATCCCATTGTACTTATTAATGTGAAACATTCCCTTTAGGTGGATTCAAATCCGGATGATGCCCTCACTGAAACAATGCCCCAGAAACTGCTTGCAAATTGCAAGTAGTTTACACGTTGCAAATATTTTTACTTTAATATTTTAGTTTGTTTTTAGTTTAATATTTTAGTTTGCACGTTGCAAATATTTTTACGTCCTTAATTTTTCGTGCCCTCAATGTTGTTTTGAATTAGCTTCTGTCGGGTCCAGAGCTTGTTTGGAAAGAGATCTAGATCATCCTTAGAATCCGTTTGGCTGTAGCAATCCGTTAAAATGCCTTTGAGCTGCCGTTATCCCGCGCACGGACGGGGGGCGGATATCCGCCCCCCGGAGGTTTTTCAGGAGTAGCGGAAAAAAAGCGGCTGGTAGCGCCGCCAAATTTTTCATAGCTGTTTGGGCATCAATTACCCATACTTTCTGATATTTTTACGTCCTTACTTTGAAGGTTTCGTTGTCAGGTCACATTTAATGACCTGACCTCAAGTCACGTTTTTAAAAGTTTGACATCTTGCCGAAGCCACAGTGGTGAACCAAACAGTTTGAAACTCACAGAGTGTATTAAGGCCAGCGATATATACAGTTCGTGTATCTAGGATTTTTGATGTCGGTGACCTGAGGTCATGTCAATTTCGTGACCTCCATTTTAAGTCTATGGGAGAAAATTGAAATGTGCACCAATCGAACAATCCTGGCTAAATGTGGTCAGTTTTCATCCTTGCCACTATTTTGGAGCTTAGCAGAAAAATGCATGCTGTAATTTTCTTCCGTGACCTCTTGAAGGTCAAATCCAATGTACCCCAAGGGCATATGGTTTTTGTACATTAACTCATCTTCTACGTGAGGTAGAGAGGTAGAGTGCTATGGTTTTCACCAATCTGTTTCTCTTGTCGAGCTCCATAGAATGATATAAAATTTGACTTGATCTTGACATGATCTCAGGTCAGGTCAGGTCAAGTTTTTTAGTTACGATATATGATTCGATGCGCCGTGATGGGAGAAACACGATGATGGCAAAATCGTTGCTCTAGCATTATACATAAAACAGTTGTTAGCAAAAACCTTTTTCCATGAAATTAAACATTTTGACCTTTGCTGACCTCTGGAGCCCAAACTATTAACCCAATTTCAAATTTGAATGCATTAAGCAGAAAGAACGTTTCAAGGGCATTTCTGTGCTTTTTTGGAATGCTCCTAGCTAGCTTAACGATTGAGCTAGCCCGGATTATGTGAAGCAGTGCTCAATTTACTCGAAATAGTGGAAACTTTGACCTGTTTTGACCTCTGGTGACCTCAATATTAACCTGATCAAAAATAATAAAATACTTTTTCTAGTACTTGTCACGACCTACCTAACACCCTTTTCTGCTTCTCGCTACGTTGCGTAGTTTTTGAGATCTCTGGGGGGGGGGGGTTATCCGCCTCCCCCGTCCGTTCTAAGTTTGGCTCAGTTCTAAGTCCGTGCGCGGGTTAAGATGATTGATTTGGTCACAATGTAGAATTCCACAATTTTAGTTGTATGTTTGCTTCAGTAAATTTGCATGATTTCAGATGAACGACATCAGCTTAAATCCGACATATCACGTGCTTTGATTTCCACGCGATAAATGTCATGTTTCTTTTTTTCGTTGAACCTCCATATTACAAAATAAATGTGTCAACCAAACTGCTAAAGACTACCTCAGGTAACTTTGCGCATGAACTATTGCTTATTGACATTGCGACCAATCAGAGAGCAGAATTGTAAATTACGTAAATATGCTTAATTATTTTAAATCCTGATAATAGAGAGGAATTTATATTGTATTTACAATATATAAAATATTTTAAATAAATTTGCGTTCCATCAGTGGGTTAGGTATTACCTAACGCACTGTTTTTATGTATTTGATGGAACGCAAATTAATTTAAGATATGTGTAACCTGCAACTAATCCGCTATCAGCGTTAAAACTTTGACGTTTTCAAGACTTGTATCAGATAACAAGTACTTGATCGGCAGTACTGTCCACCACTTTTATCTTAGAATGTGCAACTAGTCTGCAGCAGTTATCTTAGAAAGAGCTACGTTACTTTTGTCAATTATATGACCCAGCCATAATCATATAGCTAACATATTCTAATACAAATTGACCAACACAGATGACAAAGGACCTTTCGAGCACCTTGCCATACGTAACCATTCTTGCGTTCTTTGCCATCTGGATGACGATCATGTAGAATGAGTTAGTAAATGAAAACCGCAATCGGCCACGCACACGTTTTCCTTTGTAAAATCATTTTAGAGTTTTACATTATCTGCAGGTCCAACACTGGATCATAAAACGATTATGCAATTTAAAACTTACGTGACTCTTTATTTCTAAACACTGTTCGTTTAGGTTTTGTTGTTTCGGCCGCCGCTTTATATCTGGGCTGAAGCGTTGATAATTTGTTGGTGGCATACCTATACCTATTTTTACTATTGTTTTTATTTTTACTTTTACCTATTTTTATTTTTTATTTTTACTATTTTTATTTTTACCTATACCTATACCTATTTTGGCATGACAATTGATGACAAATATCGAGTTTTATGTGCAAAACTAGGTAACTGGTGCTGTCGTTGGCAAAAAATATTGCTTATTTCACCTAAAATATACCATAAGTGAGGGGCTTTATTAGCATAAAAGAAAAGAGATGACTGGCTCTACCTAGGCCGGTCCTGCAGAAAATACGCGGTGACATCACCGCCCACTTTTAAATGTCCGCACGTGCAGTAGAGATCATTTCCAGAAAAATATGGCTACCGTGGGACTTTTATCACCTTTATAAGTACGTTTACTATGTAACTCAACTATGCTGGGAAAAACCCGCATAATCCCTTTAAAAGCTCTCAGTGTATATAACTGTCGGTGACGGACCTCTGACGGCAGATCTCCGTACTACCGGACAGCTCACTGATGACGAACCCGCTGCGTAACGGCCGGGCGGCCCCGGCCCCCGTGCCCCAGAGATCAGAGGCCTGATAGACGTTTCCAGAACCGAGATGAGTGCGTCACTGAAGCTAGACGTAGTGGTGCATATTGTTGATGATATATATATATATATATATATATATATATATAAATATATATATACTATATATACTATATATATATAGTATATATATATTATATATTATTGTAAATCAAAGAGCAATAATGTGACGATGATCTTGGAATTCGGCAATGGTGCAATGGTGAATCTGATCAAAAGTAGTCAAATTTAAACATGTTTATGGAATGATACGTGTTCGTTTCCCCCTATTGACTTATAACGAGAGAATCTCATAATTATCCTGACCTAGGGTCACAGATATAAATAAAAACGAGATGAATTAATTGTAAGTAGTTATGACCTGAATAAATCCTGTAAGTTTCAAATCGCTTAAACAAACACTGGCCCTAGCACGTATACAGTCTTCAAATACTTGCATGGAGGTGTTCTCACTAAAGTGACCTGTTGACCCAACTTAAGATGAGCCAGGTCAAAAAGTTCACACAATATGGGTAACAGATGCCCAAACAGCTGCTCGTATGACAAAGTTAGCGGCGGCCGCGTGCCGCCATTTTCCCGCTATTCACGGGGAAAATGCGCTGGAGGAAAATCCCCCGTCGATCCACATTACACTTATAAAGAGTTCGTTTCACAGCAGATAATGTTATCTTCAAATGGTGCTGCTTGATTTATTGTATCTCATCCACTTCAAGAGATACACTGCTAGCTTTCTCAACAAGTTTCGGCCCTCGGTGCAGGATGATTCACCGTTCGCACGTGTTCGACGGGAAAGCCGAGAAGAACACGAGCTAAAAAAAGGTGTTGCAGATAGACACCCATTTTATTTGCTTTGACAGGGTATGAAGACACGCAGAGTTCCAATATCTTAGTTAAGGGAAAACATGTAGTGACTAAGTATTGATACATTTTATTGTATTATTTTGGAACATATAATTTATACTTTTTCATTTGTTTTTTGGTACTCACTGGAAAGTCTGGGATATCATTTTTCAAATGACGTTGACCGGACGTAAATATTTTCTCAAATTTAGAAAATGTGTCGCTTTAAAGTTCCCCAAAAATCAACATGCTGTGACGTCATAAAATGACGTCAGTTTAACAGGCAAATAATTTTCTGGAAGTCCGTTTCAACTACAAATTGAGAATTGTCGAAAAATTGTGTAATAATGATCCCAGACTGGCCAGTGTGTACCGAACAACAAGAACTTAGTAGCTGTTTTCACGAAGGATTATTTTCCGTGAAATGTTTTCAAACATTTTAAAGTGTTTTAAAATGTTTTAGTAGTAGCCGTTTCCACGTCGGACTAACTTGCGAGAAAATTTTTTAACCCTTGCCCTCCGGGACCGTAAGGCGAGAGGGTCAAAGCATTTCTCGCAAATTAGTCCATCGTAAAGACGGCTACTACTAAAGCATTTTAAAACATTTTAAAATGTTTGAAAACATTTTGCGCAAAAAATCCATCGTGAAAACGTCTACTACATGACAAAGTTTATATTATATTTTCGAAAATTAACCCGCGCGGCGTAGGGGTCTCCAGCCGAACGCGCGTCGTAGGGGGGGGGGGGTAAATTTTACCCCCCTCTTATCTTCCGAACCAATAACCGCAGCGAGACGCGCAAGGCGGCGATCGAAAGCTCTCTACAAAATGAATCGAATGCATACCGAATTTTTCAAGTTAGGTAAAATGTCAGGTCACGGTCAGGTCATATGGAAAATTCAAGATAATTGAGTTAATGGTTCATACTTTCAATTAGAATCCTTTGATTAAGAATATCAATGCACATAAAGCTCTCAAAGGTGTAATACATCTCCTGCATTAAGCAAAATTGAATTTGCATACACAAGTCAAGGTCAAGATCAGGTCACAAAAGGTCACTGTCACCAATAGGTCAATGAAAGTCTTGTGACACATGTTTAAGGGGTTATCTTACACGTAAAAATCGATAGCAACAGTCATTTTTACAGCTTGACCCCATACAAGGTCAAGATCAGGTCATCTAAGGTCAAAACTGGAAACTGACTAATATAAATAAACAATGCATGTTTCTAGGTCAGTTTTATCTCATAAATACAAAAATGACATTTATATATCTGTATCAGGTAAAAAATCCAAAAAACGTTATTTTGAAAAATGACATCATTAGCTACTTATGCTTGGGGAGCAATTGAAAAATGAAGATATTACTTTGAAATTTGGTTTGGGTATTTCTTACACTAATTTCTCCTATATATTTATTCAGTTTTTTATATCTTGAAAATTTTTATTTTTGGGGGAAATTTCCTTTTTTTTTATTTTGGGGATCAAAAACCAAACAAATTGGAAATCCGAGATAGCCATTTTGTAGAAAATTAAATTTCCTTCGATATCCAGTTATGCGTTTGCAATTTGCTTTTAAGCTGTGTCTTCTACGATGCATCGAACATGTATCGTTATTCAACCCAAAATGGCATGACATGACGTCATCAAAACGTCATTATCTCCCAATGTTCTGATTTTTTTTCAATACAATTTCCTAGGAAGACGTCAAATTGATGCTGAATAAGGTACTGAAACTTTGACGTCGTTATCTGTTTTAGTTTTCAAGTTATTGCGGAAATCCGGGAGGGGGGGGGGTAATATTTACCCCTCCCTACGCAGCGCGGGTTAGACAATGCAATTTATAATTATTTAGTCACTACATGTTTTCGCTTAACTGAGATATTGGAACTCTGTGTGTCTTCGTACCCTGTTAAAGCAAAGAAAATGGGTCAAATGGCCTTGAACTGAGGTAATATTTGTGATGCTACGCATTTTATGCATAGTGATCCACTGGGATCTAAGATTTTCATGTTTTTTTGCTATGAAATCCACCAGGAATATATATATATATATATATATATATATATATATATATATATATATATATATATATATATATATTAGTAATGGCAGGAAGCAGAATATTTAATTAATATTTAATCAATTTATTTAATTAATTTAATATGAATGCACCTGTGTGTTGCTGCTGATTTGGACTTATTGAACACTTTGCGGTCAACATAATCATATTGGATCAGGCTTAGGATCGGACATGATTTACAAAATCTGACTTCCCTATTACTTACCACGTTTTATTGTTGTCATATAATAACCAAAGTAT
Source organism: Semibalanus balanoides (assembly GCA_014673585.1). Lineage (NCBI taxonomy): Eukaryota > Metazoa > Arthropoda > Thecostraca > Balanomorpha > Balanidae > Semibalanus > Semibalanus balanoides. The sequence continues at coordinate 8,163 of VOPJ01010068.1, forward strand.
ATTGTTTAAGTGTCCTATATCATTCAAAACATATATTTACCTGGTTAAACATCTGGTTGTCAAGTAAAAAATAACGCTTAGCGACATTACTCAAAAATTGCCATACCCATGCCCACCCAGTACCCATGAAAAGTTAAAAAAATGCATAACCAACCCTGACAAATGGAATAATTGAGTGGGCACCCATGGGTGCACCCGATCCATGATGATCCCTGTTTGGCACCACCACAAACGTTTTTGGAGGTAAGGTCACTTGACGTGGCCTGGTGACCTGACCTGTAATTACCTGATGTTAAAACTTGGCAAGGTTTTGAATAATGAATCTATAAGCAGCTAAGCCAAATTTGGAAGCACTGCGGGCCACCATTTACTCGCTATTTGCGAAAAACCTCAGGGGTAGGGTCAAAGAGACTCCCCCACCAGGGCGAAGGCTATTGTTTGGACGAAAAATGACATTTATAGAAAACACCTATCCGCTAATTTCTGCGTGCGACTATATAATACCCTCATGTAAATTTTGAAAAGATAAAAAATGCCCTGTTGTAAAGGTCACGCAAGGTCACACAAGGTCAAGCGAAATAACAAGTTTAAGTTACACAAAATTCAAATACAAAAATACCGGAATGTTCTTCAGTTCAAGCGGAGTCGAATGGCGTATTAGTTTTTAATATTTGAATTACCCAAACTGGTATGCAAAATCAACAAAGATTTGTATTTCGTCTGACCTGGTGAAAATTCCGCAGGCTATATCTCCAAAGCTGTTGATGAGAGCGAGCTGAAACATGCACAGGCGTGTTTTTGGCCCCCATTCACGCCCTGGACGAAGTTCCATCAAAACCTGAGATGTAGGGTGCTAATTTGTCACTTTGGTGTGTCGACTTATTGTGGAACCTATGACATGCCGATGAAAACATTAATTAATATCTGACGAGCAGGGTTACGTCCTATAGTCCCTGATGGGGCGCTTGTTGAGATTACACACAGGCTCCACATTGTGGAGCTGCTACTGAACGTGTTCTGAGTTTTTTCTTTTGATAACATGTGATGTTCAGCTACTAATGTCCAGGTCACGACAAAATCGACGAGTTGGAGAGAAACATGATGAACGCGAGTGCTGACCGTCAAACCATGAAGTGCATAGAACCAGTCATTCAGGAAGCTCAAAAACTTCTTCTTTCATGACCTAGCGATGAGCTTGGGGAGATATTAGTTTGAACAAAGCTAGGATTTTAGCATCATTAGAGGACCATATTATGTGAGGAACATGCCGAGGCTATGTGGCACATATAACTTTTAATTCTAGGTTTCACCTCTGACCACGTTTCTAGAACTACACTGCGTTTCACTGCCTGACCTTAGCATTTGTTCCGGAAATATGGGTCACTTATTTATAACTTTTAATTATATGGGTCACTCACATACTCCATTAGAGACCACGGCAGCTGCAGGCTGTCTGTCTGTGGCAGCTGTTGGCTGGCTGGCTGTGACAGCTTCGGGCTGGCTGTCGCGGCCAGCAGCTCTCTCACAGCTCGTGGCGCGACATTGCACGTGCCGCGCGCGATGGGGACGGGTTACACAATTCAGAGAGACGGGCGGTCGGCCTGCAGGGCAGCGGCGGGTGCAGAGACAGGACCGGCCGGCCAGCCCCCGCCCAGCCGGCCGGCCCAGGTCCCGGCCTTGTAGCGAAGATGTCCATTGGGGCTATATAAGCATCGGCCCGGCTGGCAGCCAGATCTACCCCGGCTGCCAGCCAGATCCAACCAACAGCCAACATGGAGCGCACCGTACTCTGGGCAGCGATTGTCGCCGGTGAGTGGACGGACGAGAGAGGCAGAGCGGCCCGGCCACCAGGCGTCGACTGCGGTTAGATGATTTGCCTGCCTCACGTGGCTGGAAGGGTTTAAAGTTGAGCTGAGTGGGCTCTAGTGGCAGTTGCTTTGCCAATGAGCTTTCATTATAAATAAATTCAATTAATACAATTAAATTTATTAAATTATTTGGTCATCATTTTATTGACTAAATTCATATATTTTATAAAATATTAATGACCGCCTTCTAATTATTTAATTATTTATTTTCGTGTGCAAAAACAGATTAATAGCATATCTATTTTTAACCTCAGATATACAACAAATGTGTGCCTTCTGCACAAAGCATGTGTGAGCCAAGCATAATCATTCCGGCATGTTACAAAAACGACAGGTGGAGCACAATCAAGTTATGTTTGCCATGCCTTGAATCGTTTATGCAATACTGTTTTAGAAGTCTACTGTTTTTCACTGTAAGATTTATAGTCTTGTGATTTCATAGACCCTGGAAATGTATCATTACTGAGTGGTATGAAATGTATCCAAAAAGCTATTCTATTGCATTGTTATAAATCATACTTATAAACTGAAAAAAAAATCCGGTTCATCTTGCTTGTCGTGTCTATCGAATTTAATAGTTGAAATATATAATAATTTAGATTACGAATAATGATTATGCTGTTGATTGCATTTCGATGGTGTGATAGAAATTTACCAAAGTAATTTATAACAAATGTGTCAATAAGAAACCTCAAACATGATCGCCACCATGTACGCACGAATTAAACCTTAAAGTCCTATAACACAAACTTTTACTTCCGTCTCTATCCAAAGTTAAGTTGTACTCCCTGCTTTAACTCCGGTCCTGGCATAATTTACTTGTCCAGCTCAGTAAAGGTCTGCAGCTGCCACGTGACATAAGCTGGAAAGCTGGAAGTCTGGAAATAATCCGGTTTCACTGGTCGACATTGCAGTGGAAAGCTCGGGACAGCGTGCTGTTATGCTGATGTTATGCTCATGAGCGACAGCGGAATCGGGCTGGCGCCGCTGTTCTCTGCCTAAGCGGCTTTACCTTCTCGTGGCCCCGGCGCTGGTGAAAGTTCCTTCAAGGTTGGCACAGTGATCGAGTCACAGCGCGTGGCCGATTGGCGAGGCGAGGCGTTGCCCAATGGTCGCTCAGACCGGCCGGCTGACCGGTTACTGGCCAGCCGTCGTGGACGAAACCCGACTCCCACTCTGGCCGGCCCCTCTGCACCCCCCCTTTGTCTGACCGGCCGGCCGCAGCACTTTCGACATGACCACGCTCGAAGAGTTGGTGCCAGTCGAGTTATTGGAATCGTCCGCCGCTAAATTCTCCAATGAGGACAACTCCTCTGAAATGATAATATTTTTTATTCAAATTAATCACACAGCTATTCTTTATCAAACAATTTTCCACTTAGGAGCTTCAACACAACCATGCTGGTCAATACCCACATTGTTTTCCCGAATCTGTATATATTTAAGCATGGTGAATTTTGCATGAATCCATCGAATCAGCGACCTGAAGAAATGTCTCAGTTTTCCAATCCAAGCTGACATCTGATATTGCCTGACCTCTGATCACAGCCTGACCTCTGAACGCAGCCTGACCTCTAACCACAGCCTGATCTCTAACCACGGCCTGACCTCTAACCACAGCCTGACCTCTAACCACAGCTTGACCTCTAACCACAGCCTGACCTCTAACCACAGCCTGACCTCTAGCCACAGCCTGACCTCTAACCACAGCCTGACCTCTAACCACACCCTGACCTCTGAGCGCAGCCTGACCTCTGAACGCAGCCTGACCTCTAACCACAGCCTGATCTCTAACCACGGCCTGACCTCTACCATAGCCTGACCTCTGACCGTAGCCTGATATCTGACCATAGCCTGATCTCTCTGTTGCAGTGGCGCTGGGCGCCGAGTTTTTCGATTGCCCGGTAGATGAGACCACCGGCAAGTTCCCGGACCCAGACCGCTGTGACCAGTACTGGGACTGCTTCCGCGGCGAGGCCAAGAAGATCGAATGTGCTGACGGCCTCGCCTTCAACCCGGAGCGCGTGCGGACCCAGAAGGAGCCCTGCGACTACGTCTTCTCTGTTGACTGCACTGGCCGCGAGGGGCTCGGCGAGCCGCAGTCTACCGAGAACTGTTATCGCGCCAACGGCCTGTTCGAGCACCCGAGCGACTGCGGCCGCTACTACTCGTGCAAGGCTGGCCTGGCGACGCTGCAGCTGTGCCCGCCCGGTCTGCACTACTCGCTGAAGACGCTCACATGCGACTGGCCGGTGGTGGCCGATCGTGGCAGCTGCGAGATCCTCCGCTCCATCGGCACGGGAAACAACACGTTCACCTGCGACCCCAAGGAGAAGTACTACACGCCCCAGAACCAGGAGATCACCAACCCGACGTTTCCCCATTACGAGGACTGCCGCAAGTTCTTCGTGTGCAAGAACGGCGTCGACCCGGCCATCGCCAGCTGCGACTACGGCCTGGTCTACAACATCGACCTCGCCCTCTGTGACGCTGCCACCAACGTGCCCGAATGGTGAGTTCTCTCCCTGGTTCCCTTGTCGTGGCAGCGTCGCGGGTGATGTGGGGCCACTTCCTGCACCACTTGGTGGTTGTTGATAACGTTATGATGAGTTGTATTGTGCACACGGCTACGTCGAGGTTATGTTACGTACCCTCTTGAAGGGTGACGTATTTTAATAACTCGAAATGTAAGCAATAGACTAGCAAAACTGCCGATAACTAATTTGTGACAGCTAAATGAACATGTTGGACAATTTGCTCTTATTATTGTATCGGTCTTTAAGATAGCTATTTGTCAGCTGGGAACATAAATAATGCTTTAGTCATTGCAGCACGAGCTTCTTATTTCGTATCATTATTCCACACCATTCAACTATCAAACTCGAAGTTCGCCGTTGCTCGATCGGAGACGCTTCACGAATGGCTGAACCAGACGTCCCTGTGTTATGTATGGAAACACACGGCGAGGCCCTCTTCTGACATACCGCTATCTGTTTCCAGTGCGACGTACTATGAGGTGCTGGAGGCGGAGGCGGCCGCGGCGGCTGAGCTGGCCGGACCTATCACCCGGAAGATCCAGTGATGTGCTGAGCCGGTGGTCCGCCTCTGTACCGAGATGGGTGATCGGGACGTGGGCGTCATCAGCGCCGCAGGCCGCTACCGCGCCACTAGTCAGCGTCAATATCAGTCTCAGTCACTCCCCTATCACGCTGGGACGTTATGCGACCAGTAGAAAGAGCTGGTTAAATCGTACAATTTGTTTCGCTTCCTCAGAAATTCAGCGTTTGTTTTGTGCATTGCATGCCGTTTTTAAGCACCCTGAAAATCCATATATGCTGTGACCAGAACATCATATGGCCATATATAACATCAAGATTATAGATTCTTTCCAATTACTCATAAATATAATATAACTTTGTCCGAATGCCACCGAAATGGGCTCCGTGCTGGCACAGGCGGAGCTGTATACTGTGGAAATTACCGAAAAATGTTGTATGGTATAAGAGTTACGAAGCGAATTCATCTACTTGGAGGTGAATGATTATTTGCCGACTTCTCATGCCAATATCGCATGTTCACATGAGTTTTACATATTCTGTGATATGTGCGTGCGCTTGAGTTGTGTGTTTCCGCCGTCTCATGATGTTGTTATGACGTAATAAAACAAATGACTACTTTATCTTGTTATTGGCCAGGAACTCAAAACGGGAAAACTCGGGAAAAATAAAACTGGAAAATGGGAACTGGAAACAGAAAATGGGCTACCCAAATGGGATAGTATACAAAGACATATTTTAACGTATTGACTGCGTCCCATTTCGGGAAACAGCTCCCATCCGTTGGCACGCAGCACTTTCCGATTTTGGACCACTGCGTCCCGGAGGTGAAATGTGCCATTGGTGGCTAAAGCTAAAAAGCAATGGTCAAAGCGAAAAACCGAAGTGCCAGTGTCCATACATCGCCTTGCCCTAATCTATCCTGACCTAACCTTGTCCTGCCCTGCCATGCCCTGCCCAGTGCCCTGCCCTGTGCCCTGCCCTGTGCCCTGCCCTGTGCCCTGCCCTGTGCCCTGCCCTGCCCTGTGCCCTGCCCTGGCCGCTCGGGCGTCCCCAGCTCCCTAGGTCCGTTGTGGAAATAGGCACTGCCCTGGCCCTGCCCTGCCCTGCCCCTGTGCCGCTGCCCGTCCCCTGCCCTTGTGCCCTGCCCTGTGTCCCTTTCCCCTTGGGGGGGGGGCCCTTTTTGGGCCCCCTTTGTCCCTGCCCTGTGCCCTGCCCTTGTGGCCCTGACCCTTGTGCCCTGCCCTGTGCCCTGCCCTGTGCCCTGCCCTGTGCCCTGCCCTGTGCCCTGCCCTTGTGCCCTGCCCTGTCCCTGCCCTGTGCCCTGCCCTGCTGGCCCTCCCTGTGCCCTGCCCTGGTTTGCCCTGCCCTGTGCCCTGCCCTTGCCCTGCCCGGCCCTGCCCTGTGCCCTCCTGTAGGCCCCTGCCCTGTGCCCTGCCCTGTCCCGCCCTGTGCGCCTTGCCCTTGCCTTGCCCTGCCCTGCCCTGTGCCCTGCCCTGGCCCTGCCCTTCTGTAGCACCTCCTTTATGCTTGCCCTGCCCTCCTGTTCCTCCCCTCCTGTTGCCCTTGCCCTCTGCTTGCCCTCTCCTCCTTGTGCCCTGCCCCCTGTGTACCTGCCCCTCCTGTGCCCTTCCCTCCTGGTGCCCTGACCCTCCTGTGCCATGCCCTCCTGTGCCCTGCCCTCCCTGTGCCCTGCCCCTCCATGTGCCCTGCCCTCCTGTGCCCTGCCCTCCATATGTGCCCTGCCCTCCTGTTCCTTCCTCCTGTGTGCCCTGCTCTCCATGTTGCCCTGCCTTCATGTGCCCATCCCTCCCTGATTTGCCCTTGCCCTCCTGTGCCCTCCCTCCGGTGCTCTGCTCTCAGTGCCCTGCCGTCTCATGTGCCCTGCGCCCTTCCTGTGCCCTGCCCTCCTGTGCCCTGCCCTCCTGTGCCCTGCCCTCCGTGCCCTGCTCTCCATGGACACCTGCCCTGCCCGGTGCCCTTCCCTCCTGTACCCTGCCTTGCCCGGTGCCCTTCCTTCCTGTGCCCTTCCCTCCTGTGTCCTGTCCTCCAGAGCCCTGCCCTCCTGTGCCCTACACTCCTATGCTTTGTCCTCCTATGCTTTGTCCTACTGTGCCCTGCCCTCCTGTGCCCTGCCCTCCTGTGCCCTGCCCTCCTGGCCCTACCCTCCTATGCCCTGCCTTCTATAGCACCCTGCCTCCTGTGACCTGCCCTCCATGTGCCCTGTCCTCCATGTGCCCTGCCCTTTAACCTGTGCCCTGCCTCCGGCCCTGCCGCCTGGCCCGCCCTCCGAGTGCCCAATAACCCTCCTTGCCAGATCCCTTCCTTAAACCTGACCCTCCTTGTCCTGCCCTCCCGGTGCCCTGCCCTCCGCTAGCCCTACCCTCCTATTCCTTATACCCTATGTTCCACCCTCCGGTGCCCTTTCCTACTGTGCCCTGCCCTCCTGTACTCTGCCCTTTTGTGTCTTGTCCTTCAGTGCCCTGCCCTCCTGTGTCCTACCATTTGGTGCCCTACCCTCCTATGCCCTGCCCTCATTAACCCTGCCTCCTGTGTCCTTCCCTGCCCGGTGCCCTGCCCTCCTGTGCCCTACCCTCCTATGTCCTGCCCTCATGTGCCCTACCCTCCTGTGCCATTCCCTCCTGTGACCTGCCCTCCTGTACTCTGCCCTCTTGAACCCTGCCCTCTTGTGCACTGCCCTCCTTTGTCCTGCCTTCATTTGCCCTGCTCTCATATGCCCTGACCTCCTGTACCCTGCCCTGTTCCCTGCCCTCTTGTGCCCTGCCCTCCTGTGCCCTAGCCTCCTGTTTCCTACCCTCCTATGCCATGCCCTCATGTGCCCTGCCCTCCTGTGCTCTGTCCTCCAGTGCTCTGCCCTCCTGTGCCCTGCCCTCCTGTGCCCTGCTCTCCTTTGCCCTGCCCTCCTGTACTCTGCCCTCTTGTGCCCTGCCCTCTTGTGCACTGCCCTCCTTTGTCCTGCTCTCATTTGCCCTGCTCTCATATGCCTTGACCTCCTGTGCCCTGTCCTGTTCCCTACCCTCTTGTACCCTGTCCTCCTGTGCCCTAGCCTCCTGTTCCCTACCCTCCTATGCCCTGCCCTCACGTGCCCTGCCCTCCTATGCTCTGTCCTCCAGTGCTCTGCCCTCCTGTGCCCTGCCCTCCTGTGCCCTGCTCTCCTGTGCTCTGCCCTGTACCCTTCTCAGTGCCCTGCCCTGAACCATAACCTCTATTTGTGTTATGCATATGGTATTCTACCGACACGTTGAGAGTTGAGGGCTCTAGTCGGTCTGTGTTCTGATAAGCTAAACAGAAAAGCATGCTACATAGGTGGACACATTTCCTTCAAAGCGGTAAGTCATTCATTATTGAGCCTTTGACTATTCAACGTTGACTGTCGAGGCAGTATTTCCTTAATAGGCCGTCAACAATAACTGAACACCACATACAACCTTATATTCCTCAGTTTTGGTGTCGTCATCAACGCACGCCCAATCCGTGTATCAAGTTGATAGCTCGATGTCGTGTGTGCCGCGCCTGAACGCGAGAGCATGATCCGATTCTGCTCCCTTACTTCCCTTCGAAGGGTCGGCAGGCGCCTCAAACAAAGGATCAGTAGAAACCGAGAGCATAGAGCTGTGAGCACTGGAGAATCCGGGGGGGGGGGGAATCAGGGGTAAATCCCATCACAGGAATCTGGGGGCATTTAATACAATTATGTTTGCCACGCGTTTCCAGCGCTGAAAGTGAAAAGCAATGATCTAAGGATAAACAAAAAATCGGGAAAGTTAACAATTTATCGTACAAATCACCTTTGCAGCAGTCAAAATCCAGCTATTCACAGTTAAAAATGAAAATTTTGCGCCGCTTCGCGGCATGACACAATTTTTGCAATTGCTCATAAGCGAAATGTGTATATTTGTATCGATACAATTCTGGAAAATAAGAAAATTAATTTTATTAACTATTTGGCAGAGGCGGTAATTGCTGGCCCCAGGGTTCACTATTTTCACAACATATTATCTTTAATCGGGCTACGTGTTTACCTACCAAGTTCCAAAAAAGGCGACGCGAACGCAAGGACGCGGACATCGGTACCCGGAAGCTGCTCCAGGGGTGCCCAGCTTGTTGGACCGAAGAGCTAATATACAACAGTGGGGACCAGGCCAGGACCATCTCCTCACGCCATCTCCTACTAGGCTCCTCCAGCAAGGGCGGATCCAGCCGTCTGGGGGGGAACCGTTTTTAGCGGACCTTACCTACCCCCAATTTCGAATTTCTTCCCGGATTTGGTCCACTTTATTTTGCAACCACAGATTTTCTTATACTCTCTTAATTTTGATTTCGTTTTCGTTTTTAGACTTCTATGGATGTCAAAAAAGCAAAAAAATATGTCAGCTTGCAGTTTGTATTGTTCCGACATTGCCTTACAGTACCAGTACAAAACTATTTCAATTGTAAGCTGTACCCAGGGGCGTCGCCGATAATTTTTGAATGGGAGATGGGCTGAAATGACGCAACAATGTAGGTACCCAATTTTTCTGCGTGTATTTAAGGCTTTGCAGCATTTTGTAATGTGAACTTTATATTAAAATAGGTATAATTTTTGCGGGTTTGCCTGGTAAAGCCCAGAAACATAGGCGGTTCGCCTTGTAGATAATACAAAGCCAAACATGCTTTTCATTCAATTCACCGTTACATGAACCGAAGACGATGGCGATAGCTTCGTTATGACGATGGCGATCGATGTGACGCCGCGAAGTGGCGTAAAAGTTTAATTTTAGGTCGTGTAAAACGAACATTTAATAATGGAACCAGACTCAGATAACCCCTAATCCTGGTTGCACATTTCGGTATGATGAAAAGGTATTAAAATTCATGTAGTTTCTAATAAATATATCCTTTGAATATATCACAATGACCGGTGGAAGTGCTTAATAACTTAGGTACATGGGATAATAATAACTGCATACATATGCACCGAACTGCAACAAACTATTGGTAACGGTGAAAATTGCTTGAAAACAGCAAGCGGCAGAGCGGCTTTTCCGCACATAAATGGTCCCTGCGGATCTGGAGGAGCCTGGGACAAAATGGCTTGAGGAGATGGTCCTGAGGCTTAGCATTTTGGTCCAGCAGCTTGGAAACCGCAGAAGCAGCTTTCTGGTGCTAATGTCCGCGTCTTTGCGTTCGCGTCACCTTTCTCGGAAATCGGCAGACTAGCTTAACATCTAGCCCACTTGAAAGTTAATATTGTATGAAGGGAGTGGGCCCTGGGGCTAGCAACTGGGTACCGCCAAGGGGAGACTGCCAGACACTCAATTCCTTCATTTCCCCATTTTCCCAATTTCTATAATTAAACAATTGCGTATTTTGTGTCATATCGTGAAGCGGCACGAAATTATCAATTTTTCACTGTGGATGGCTGTATTTTGACTGCTGCAAAAACAATGTTTACAACTGTACGTCCGACCTTTTTTTTTGGGGGGGGGGGCAAACATAGTTCAGGAACCTTTGGGGTGGGGGCATGGCCCCTTTGGCCCCCCTGGACCCGCCCCTGTCCTCCAGATCCATAGGAACCATTTATGCACGGAACAGTCATTCTGCCTCTTGCTGCCTTGATTCCATTTTCATTATTATGTGTAATGAGTATTGCCAGTTGTTTGTTACAGTTCGGAACATATATGTAAGTACAGTCTGTCAAATATGTATCTTCTCTTTTCTAGTTTTTGAAATTCATCTAATTTCACTTCTTCATTTCACATGAAGGACAGATTTAAGGGAACATGTGATACCTACCAAGGTAGGTAATACCTACCTGTAAGGGAACATGTGGTACATACCTACTAGGTATGTACCACATGTTCCCTTACACACACACAACAACATCACACACACACACACACAAACCACATATATTATTATATATATATATATATATATAATATATAATATATAATTATATATTATATATATAATATATTTATAATATATATATATATACACACACAACATATATATTTATATATATATTACAACACGATATATTATATTTATATTATATAATATATATATATATAAATTATTATATATTATATATATATTATACTTGTTGAGGAGTTCATAATGACAGATGAATATAAATGAATGAGACTAATTCAATATAAATGTTTTGTATTCAGAAAAAGTAAACGCGTTTCATTATATCATCAATCAGTACTATTTCTAAATACAAAAATACAATATCTTATGTTCTGTATTGTATTTGTATTAGTAAATAGTACTGATGATGAATATATCGAAACGCGTTTCTTTTTTGAATACAAAACCTTTTATATTTGAATTAAGTCTCATTCATTTTATATTCAATATATATAATATAAGTATTATTATATATATATTTATATATATATATATATCATATATATATCAGCTCCTTCGTGTACACACAGAGGAGAATATAAGATGGGTTTTAAAACTAAAAAGGGAAGATACATGTTAGACAGACTGTATGTACATTGTACATACATACAGTTTGTCTTATATGTATGTTCCCCTTTTTGGTTTCTAGAACTCATCTTATTCACTATCTGTGTACACGAGAGACTGATTAAAGAAAACATGTGATACCTACCTAGGTAGGTGTCATATGTTCCATTAAATCAATCCCGCATGTACACATAAGTGAAATAAAATGATATTTAAAAACTCAAAAAGGGAACAGGCATATTGGACAGACTGTACCTACATACACACCTATACAGTTAAAGTATTAGCATACAGGGTGTTTCATAAAAAATGGCACCCCTAAGTTCCTCGGTTTATATCTGCCAAATTTTTGGCTGAAAAGAAGAACCAAGCATACCATTCGAAAGAGCTGACAATTTTCTCTCAGACATTAATAAACATATCTCGATAGCATTTCATTTGTGGCTACACGACTCGAAATAAATATGTTGTCGCCAACCAGGGTGAAAACGAAATTAAGTCGCACCGGGGAGTCGTATTTTACAACTAAGTTATTCTGAAAGTGGCCACACAAAACTTTGGAGACTCGGCTAGGCACATCATTCGTGGAAGATGAATTAAAACATAGAACACATCCAATTTCGTGATAATATGTCACGACACAAGTTCACAGTCTGCGCTCAAAATGAGCTCCACCACTATGGACGCAACAGCTTGGAGACGCTTCGGAAGGCATTGACTGACGGCACTGCCGCCTAAACAGCATCTGGAAAAACTGTGTCCAGCAGGTCCTGAGCCGGTTCCTTCAGCTCTTCGACGTCGCGAACCTTTCTCCGTTTAAAAACAATGCGCCTAACTCTCCCGCCAGACGAACAATCAGAGAAATTCGCCCGGACTTTTTAGTCGGCCGGCTCCGGATCCGATGTAGCAACGGAGCATAATCTTCCAGAAAATTCTCTGACGTTTTCGAGCCGTGGTGACATGTGTGATAACGGGCAACAATGGGTAAGGGCAACACAATGCAGATTGAAATGGGCAAACAATACTTGCGCGATGCATAACTAGGACCAGTGGAAATATCCTTTGATTCCGAGAAAACTGATTATTAACGGTCGTTTGTATGAGATATACGTATAATGCTAAGGATTAAAATCCGAATCGTTTCACTAGAGTTTGTGGACAAACTTCTTTCGATATCGTGTAGCCACATATGAATATCTATCGATATATGGTTATAGTGATCTTAACAAAAATTGTTTGCTCTTTCGAATGGTATATGTGGTGTTTCTTTTCGGGTAAAACTGTGGCAGATATGAGCCGAAGAACATAGGGGTGCCATTTTTTATGAAACACCCTGTATGTACTATTGCGCGCTAACTGCCGCCGGTCATCATAATTTACTGTCCAAGGCTAATGTATATGAAAAACTACATTCATTTCTATATGTTTTCTATCATATCCGAGATGTGCAACCAAGTTGAAGCGTTACATGAGGCTTGGCTCTAATCACAGTCTGGATCCAATATGAAAATGGCGTTTTCCACGATTTAAAATTTAAAAAATTTAAGCCACTTTGCGGCGTCACGTTAATGACGCAGTCACAGCAAAGCCACCGTCATCCTCTTCGGTTCGTCGTAACGCTGAATTGAATGAATTGCATTTTGAGCTTCTTATCATCTACAAGGTTCACCGCCTATATTTCTGGGTTTTATCAGGCAAACCCATAAAATTTCGCGCTGCTTCGCAGTGCCACATACCAGCTACCTACTATCACATGTTCCATTAAATCAATCCATGAAAAACATGAAAATCCACATAAAAGGCTGCAAAGGCTTAAATACACGCATCAAAATGGGGGTTGATTTTGTCATTTCAGTTGACCCCTACTCAAAAGTCATCGGCGACACCCTTGCGAGTTGGTATGCAATATACGCTACTTTTACTAAAAACGAGTTTTTGTGTTTTTTGTCGTTAAAAGAAGTTAATTTTTCTCGAACACCAAAATATGGTGACTGGCCCAAATCTGCGCGGGAAAAATGGGGGAGGGTAACTTTTTTGTCACAAAAGATGCCCTCACAGAGAGAGGCAGGATCCGCCAGTGCCCCTGGGATACTTCTCCACTGCCTTTCTAAACTTTCCTATTGCGCCCTTTCCGACCACAATAGTGCGCCCCTGCCACGTTCCGGGACGCAGCGAAAAATCCTTAAAATATGCCCTGTTAAAGGAAACAGCTCACCTTTACAAAAATGCAGAAAAGCTCAGAAATGATTGGAGAAGCTACAAACTATGTATCATGTTACTAAAAAACATACAAATATATATTTACGCGGAAAAAGCAAATTATGATGAAAGTTGTTTGGTTCTAATTCATACTTTTTTCCTCAGAATAATGCAAAATCAGATTGCTAAGAACCACGCTATGTCATCAAAAGTCAAAACGTCATCGATTTTAGAGGAATCGTGGCGCATACAAGAAAGTACTTGCGTACTATGGATTTCAGACTGTGTGAGACCTATGGTTTTGGTCGATAATTTGTTAATGAATGACCAAATCCGAATCCAATTTTCACACAGTCTATTTCAGCCCAAGCGCCAATTTCTGTTTTTATAATCTGTTAACGAAAAATCAAAAAATATGGTATACTTGTCATTGACTCATAACGTTAAGATCTGCTGGGCAAACCAATTCCCAGTGACCCCACAGTAGAGGCTACCGTGACGTAGGATGTGAGTTGTGACCTCAGCAGCATGTGACTACCGACGATGATGACAGTAAGACAGCACGTGCTGTTGAGGTCACAACCTACGTCACGGTAGCCTCTACTGTGGGAATGGGTCTACCGAGCATATCTTAACGTTACGAATCAATGACAAGCATCATAAGTTTTGATTTTTGTTAACAGACTATACGGACATAAAAAGGCGCCTGGGCTGAAATAGACTGTCCGAAAGTTTGATTCGGATTCAGCCATTTCTTAACAAATTATTGCCCATAAACGGGGTCTCACGCGGTCTGAAATCCATAGTAAATACTTGTCGAAGATGCGAGGAAATATAANAAATAAAGATTCCTAGGTTTGTGTCTATTTAAAATATTTTAGAACAAGCGACCCATTTTTAGAAGAAGCAAACCCATTTTGGCATTGGTAGGGCAAGCGTCACACTTCCGTACACAGCACTGTAGGTAGTGTGACAAGCCTGGCGGGCGATGCAGCCGGTTTGATGTCATTGGGAGGCGTATCAATCATACTTAATGGCCATGTATAAATATTTGCAATCTCTGTCCAATTCATCAACCACACCTGAGCTTATCCCGACTCACTTAATCCAGCCACAAGAATGTGTTGAAATGCCACCGGAGACTGCGCCACCTAAACTCCATCCAGCCAGCTAAACTAGGCTCTAATTCAGGGGTCGGCAACCTCCGGCCCGCGGGCCAGATCCGGCCCGCGACTGGCTGACGTCCGGCCCACGGCTTGGTATACGGCAACTTTCATTGTATTCCGGCCCGCGGTGCCTTCAGAAAATCGAAAAATAGTTTTAACAAAAAGTATAGTGTGGCATTCGTGATGTTTTATTCTCACTTTTGCCTGCTGCACAAAATTTAATCCTCGGATGTCCCAAATATTTTGGGACAAACATTTCGGCTAATGAAGTTGAGACGTGCTTTCATTCCTTTTTTTTAAGATAGATTTTGCCTGCTGGCGCAGCTGTCTTAAGAAGGTATACATATTCCCAACCATGTGACATAGGTACGGCAAACATCTCAGCTGGTTAAGATGACTTTTGAAAGCATAAATTACCGCGTTCATATTTCCCCAAAATTGTGACACGTCATTGCCGTCATGTAATTCGATTTATCCCCCGGGCCGGGCCCGCCGACTGCTGCCAGATCTCTCATCCGGCCCGCCGCCCTAAAAGTTGGCCGGCCCCTGCTCTTATTTGATCATGTTTGATCCCAATGAACATTCATCATCCGGCTGTACCGCCCGCCACTTGTTCAGGCTTGCCACACTACCTACAGTGCTGTTGTAGCGAAGTGTGGATGCCTGCCTTCCAAATACCCACTTTTTGGTTAAGGTGTTTCAAAAATTGAAATATTCTAAATGGATCCAAATTACCATAGTTCACCTGACTGATGTACTTGCACAAGCCTGTCCCCATTGTATGCGCATCTAGCCCCCCCCCCTCCACACACCCAAAGGCAACATTTTGTTTGGACAAATGCTAACAAAGGTTATTATTCTTATTTTTCAGGGACATGATGCATGTTCAACACTACCTACCATGCTGGAGGGCAACACCGGCGCATGTCGTTGGAGTGTGCTTGCTTCTGCAAGAGTCATGTAGAACAGAAACATCTTCTGCTTGAAGCTGTGCTGGTGTTGCGTCTACTTCAACAGGATTGGACATAATTTGTTTGCAGCAAGATGGACAGACTTTTTCAGGAATTACTTCTGTTGTTAGGAGTAATTTATTATACGTTGTGTCGGGACCCCTGTTCATTTGAGTGTTTTGCTAGTTTTAGCTAGTTTTACTTTATGATTGTGATGTCAATAAATTTAATAAATAACTCCTTATGCATGTATTTCTGTGCTCTCTGTGATTTGATTGGGATTTGATTGGATTGTGAAAAGCTAACTATATATATATACTATTGGCTCCAAAATAAGCGTCCCACTGGGTTGGCCGGCACAGCAGTTTAAGGGAGTATAACACCTTGGAAAAATTATGAAAAATGGTGGAGATGAGACTTAAGAGCCACTCATCTGGGCACTCATCTACAGCAATCCACAAACTTTCCCCAAGGCGGTATATTCCCCTAAACTGCTGTGCCGGCCAACCCAGCGGGACGCTTATTTTGGAACAAAAAGTTAATATACAGGGTGTTTCATAAAAAATGGCACCCCTAAGTTCCTCGGTTCATATCTGCCACATTTTTGGCTGAAAAGAAGAACCAAGCATACCAATTCGAAAGAGTGACAATTTTCCTTCAGACCATTATAAACATATCTCGATAGCAATTTCATTTGTGGGACTACACGACGTCGAAATAAATATTTGTGTCGCCAACCAGGGTGAAACCGAAAATAAGGTCGCACGGGGAGTCGTATCACGTATTCTGCAAGTGCCAACACAAAACTTGGAGACTCAGGCTAGGCACATCATTCATGAAGATTTAATTGAAAAACATAGAACACATTCAAAATTCAAACGTTGGAGAAAATTATGTCCGGAGTAAGTTCACATGGTCTCGCTCAAAGTGAGCCTCCACCACTATGACGCACGCTTGGAGGACGCTTCGGGAAGGCACTGACTGACGGCACTCGCTAACAGCCTCTGGAAAAACTGTGTCCAGCAGGTCCTGAGCCGGTCCTTTAGCTCTCCGACGTCGTGAACCCTTTCTCCTTTAAAAACAATTCGCCCAACTCCCCCCAGACGAAAAAAAATAAAGAGAATTCAAGTCCGGACTGTTAGTCGGCCAGGCTTCTGGTTCGATGTAGCCGGACATGATTCTTCCAGAAATTCTCTGACGTTTCGAGCCGTGTGACATGTTGTAAGGGGTAACAATGTAAGGGGCAACAATGCAGATGAAATGGGCAACAATACTTGCGCGTGCCATAAACTGGACAGTGGATCGTCAGATTCGAGGATCTGATTTACGGTCGTTTGTATGGAAATCGTTAATGCTTTTAAATCCCGAAATCGTTTCAGCTAGAGTTTGTGACAAACTTTTGTCTTTTGACATCGTGTAGCCACATTAAGAATATATATCGATATATGGTTATTAGTGATCCTAACGTAAATTGTTCGCTCTTTCGAATGGTATATGTGGTGTTTCTTTTTTAGTAAAACTGTGGCAGATATGAGCCGAAGAACATAGGGGGGGCCATTTTTTATGAAACACCCTGTATTAGTTCTTGGCACAACACAACATAACGGTATAAATACAAGTGCAATTGGCGCATAAGGCAGGTAAATATGAGCAGAAGTTATGGGCGCAACATAACTTAAGGAGTTGAGGTGCCCCTATGTAACGATCGGCCCACCTTGAGCCGAATGTTGCATAGGGGCTATGGAGCTTGCGCTTGTACTTGCGACACGTCAAGCAGGGCCCAGATATAAGTGGAGACAATCATTGTTGATATTGATGTTTACACATGAGTATGTTCCATGTAACCCGCTGTTCTCTCCGACAACAAACAAAATCACAGAGGACATATATTTAATTTATCTTGATGAACAGTACAATATTTGTTATGGTCGTCAGTCGTCACATATTCAAATGTTTTTCATGATTGCTTATAAGAATATCCTTTTTACTGTAAAATCACAAGAATTATAAATTGTCAAATCATTGCTTGCATATTTACTTACTTTCTTAAAATATTCATGCAAAATAGGCAAGTTAATAATTTTATTGGTAAAAAGAACACAACATATTCTGAAATAATAATACCTCACCCATATTGCCATCATGAAGCAAAATAGCATCATCATTATCACTGCAAAAGGTACATAAGCATTATGTATGCAATTACTATGGATTTAGTATCACTCTTCCAGCTAAAAATGTCACGAGGCCACTGTGCTTTTGGTTGGTTGATGTCGAGTCCCGAAGCTTGAATATGCCTCAAATTGTTAACCAAACAACAAATGGACAAACATATTAATTACATTATATGCAGCCTTCTTTGGTTTCTTCAGCTACAAGGTCTGAAAAGGTTGTTATTTACTACTAGCACGTACACATAACACAAATAAAAATGTCTCACTCATCACGATTCGAAGCAAACGGGCTTGCACTATAAGCTGGATAATTTCAGGTCCGTCAATTTAGTAACATATTCGTATTCGAATTCAGCAATGAGTCCGATTTAGCTCAAAATTTGTGAGTAGGTCAATCTTGCTGAGATATTCACGAATATGTTATCGGTTTTTTGATAGCTTAACTAGTTTCATCTCTATTGGTCATCAAAGTTAACAAAATGGTTTCGTGAACTTTGATGATCCTTAGAGATCAAATTAGGTCAGCTATTAAAAACCGATAGCATATTCGTGAATATCTCGGAAAGATTGACCTACAAACAAATTGTGAGCTAAATTGGACTCATTGCTGAATTTGAATACGAATACGTTGCTAACTTGACGGGCCTGAAATTATCCAGCTTTTAGTGCGAGCCAGCAAACGAAAGTATCCAATGGTATCCATGGCTTTATTTTGAAACAACTGCGCCAATTCGATAGCAAACAGTCCTAGCAATATGGAAGCGGCCATCTTGAATATATAGTACTGTGCACAATCGAGACAAATGTTTTTGGAGTCGAAAAAAAGAAAATGCTTTGCCGCAACATTGCTTTAGGGCAAGTTTGAGAAAGAGCATACATGTTAATTAATTCCCAGCATTCATTTAAGCAACTTTTTAGAAATCCTCCCAAGGTGGCACTATCCCTTTAAGAAATACTCTACAGTACCTTCTTTTTTACTGTAAGGAAATATGATTTAAGGAAAAGTTGCATCAGGATGCATGATGAGTTGAGAGATGCCTGATAGTGATTAGGTGAGAGTACAGCTTGCCACCAGCATTTGAAATTGAATGTTTTTAATTGAATTAAAGCATATTTAGGAGCCAACTATGAACTTGAGGTGCTCCTCGCCTGTCACCTTCTCAATCGATGTTGATGTCGATATTCAGCTGACTTGATCTATATTTCAGTGAAGGTTATATCATGCTGGTCATACCAACGTTCGTCCCACTTTTTAATGTCACAAAACTTAAACATTAAGTAATATAATGCGAGTAGTGCTTAAGCTTTAACCCGCGAGTTACTGGGGGAGGGCTATTTATAGCCCCTCCTCCCGTTATTCTGCAATATCTCCTAAACCAACAAAAGTATCGTAACCAAACTTTTAGTACCTTGTCCCGGATTTATTTGACACATTCTTCCGATGGAAAAAGATGAGGCTATTATAGGTCAACCGGACATGACGTCAGAGTGACGTCATGTTCTGCGTTTTTTGTTGAAAAATGAGGGTTTGCGGGAAACGCTGCCAAATGTACAGTTTTAAAGATAAACTCAATTGTCAGACACCAAAAGACCGGTAATAGGTTGGACTATCAGACTGCGATCTCGGATTTTCGAAAAAAATTGGAATTCAAAATTTTGATAAATCCTAAGATATTTTTTTTGTTGAAATTTTTCAAACAAAAAGTTTGAATTTAAAAAAAAAGTGATATATGTAGTTGAGTTGATCCTAATGAATATGTGTAGCAAGTTTGAAGTCAATATCTTCAAAAATGACTGGTTGACAGCCTTTCAAAGACAAATTTAGACCACTTTTACTGTATAACAATAAGCAAAAAGTGCATTTACGTTTTTTGCTTTTTTCTTCAATATTTATGGAAAAAATCATGTTCTAATGTGATTTTTCGCATTCTAATCGATAAACGAACCCATAAACATGTGTTACAACTCCTAATGACAGTAATCTTCAATTTGACCTTTTGACCTCGGATGACCTTGACCTGACCCAAGGTCAGAAATAGCTTAGAATTGTTATTAGATGTGTCAGATGCACGAATCATACCGATTTACCAACTTATTATGCGTTCAATATCGCATTGTTGCGCGACAATGCCGACCACCGGACTTTGATGGTACGGTCAAACATTTTTTATTTGACGTGACCTGTGCCGTCATCAGTGACCCCGAGGATAACAATATTAGGTTTCCGTCAACAAATTTGATATGACTATCGAATTCCGTTCGAATTTTTAAGATCGGTCAAGTAGTTTCGGAGATCACAGGGGGACTATAAATAGCCCCCCCCCCCAATAACTTGCGTTACAGAATATACCCCAGTAACGCGCGGGTTAACTTACCAGTGTATTTCCAATATACATGTAATTTCCTCAGTACCCCCACTATTCACTTTCCCAAACTAAATGGCGCCTTGCAAAATGGACTATAATTAAGTGTTTGACTTTTGTGTAGCTCCGCAATATGCAATCGCTTCTTAACCCTACTAGTGGCATGCTCCCGGCTACCCCTATTAGTGGCTGGGGGGGGGCATATTCGCCCCCCCCAGAAATCTCGAGATCTACCCGTCCGATTTTCAAAAATCAAACGGTGGTCCATTCACCTTAACCCTATTACTGTCGGGGGGGGGGCGAATCCCACCCCTTGAGGTTTTTCGCGTACGGGTCATTCAAAACTCAACTCAGAATCTTCAAACTTGCTGGCTTTTCCTAACATTTCATTGTGCATTGAATGGTGTACTTTTTCCAAATTGAACTATTAGGAGGCGGTCCAGGACAGTTTTTAGGGGGCGTGTTCGGCCGTTTTGACACAAAATCTTTGCATTGTTAAGCACTCATGGAGAGTTGTGTGATGAAGAGAAGTGTTAGCAAAAACAGACATCGGTATAGAATTGATTATTCTTGCAGATGGATATCTGTAAATTTCAAAATTTTGAATTTTGAAATCCAATTTTTTTGAAAAACTTTTTTTTTCACAAAATGATATAATTTTTTTCTATTTTCAAGAAGTTTCAAAAAATCGGATAGTATGTGAGAGAAAACATGCCAAATAATATGTGTTGAAAGTTTCAGGGTGATATATAAATTTGTAATGACCTGATGTCAGGTAAAATGCTAACCTTCCAATATAAGTATATGGTGAAAAATGAAAAACGAGGGTTAAATACATTGCATCAATCCAATTATTTCAGTATCATGTCATTTTAGGCCCTTCTTGGTGAAAAGGGTGATTTTGTTAGTCAGTGACCTTTTGAAAGGTCATTTAAGTTCACCAACATCTTTTTATCAATTACTCGTGACAAGAACATCTTAGAGACTCACAAACGGTCTCACAATGTTTGTCTCGTCAATACGCGTCTTTTGATATGCATTTTGACCAACTTACGTCTTGACCTTGACCTTGACCTTGACCCGGGGTCAAATTTTCGATTTGACAAAGTTGATATGATTCGAATGGCAATGACGAGACAAACACGAGGTTACCAAAATAAGTGCTGTATGTATATACTTTAGATAAAAAGTTATTAACGAACAAACATTTGCTGAAAAACAAGTTTTTAACATTTGTTGACCTCTACAGTCCAAACCATTGACCTGAGGTCATTTCTTGTGCATTACCGGTGAAACAAAATTAAAACTGCTTTACAGTATTTTTTTTCGGATTCCTCCTAGTTGCCATAGTTTCCGAGATAATGGCAAGAGTTCCTAAAAATATCATGTTTTGACAAAAATATTTTTTGATGACGTCAATTTACCTTGAAGATAACAACCCAAGGTCACCCAAATTTGACAAAATAGAGTTCATTTTCAACCTTAGTCACACACCAAGTTTCATGTTTCTAGCTATTATGGCAGCGGATATCTGAAGGGGGACCGAATAAGCCCCCCCCCCCCGACAGATTCGTATACTTTGCATCCCTCCAGGATTAGGGTTAACCCTGCGCCGACTGGGCCTCTGCATTTCCTTCGCCCGACTGGGGGGGGTGTTTGAACACCCCCCTCTAACTCGGCTCCCATGCACGTAGACCAAAACAAAAGACACTGGTCGAACCGTTATCAAAAATCATGCGAAACTATTCAGACTTTTTTTCGCTCACGTCAAACTCAGGTCACTAGAGGTCATCTAAGTTTAAGGATTCTTCAAGTTTTAGGACATCGCTCCAGAAACCCCCAAATATTCTCGGGAACTGCTATTCTAGAAACAAACGTCTCAAAAGACAACGCTAGCCAATGAAATTTGCAAATCGCATGTAGTTCCTCAAAATTGACTCAGGTCAATAGTTTAGGCTCTAGAGGTCATTAAAGTCAAAAAGCTGTTTTGGCAAAAAATATTTTCGTAAATAACTTCTTTACCTACTAAGTAAGCCATACTGTTTTACGCCATTCGTGTTGTCTCGTCAAGGCGCGTTTGAATATTTGTTCAAATTTGATCATGTTAGGTCAACTTGAAAAATTTGACCTTAAGGTCAAGGTCAAGTGGTGACCCAAAGAGGTCATGTTGCATATCAGAAATGTGTCTTGACGAGACCAAACACACCTGGTGAAAGTTGCAGTTCTCTATCTTCATTATGGCCAGAGTTAATTGGACTAAAAGGTTGTTGGTGACCTCGGATGACCTGAGTGACCCCGTTATGTTCCCTGAGCAAAACCTGCACTTGATCATACATAATATCATATGATAACATCATCCAGAAGGAAATGGAAAAAAACTTTGATTTAAATTTCGTCGACTAAGAAAGCATTTGATTTTTCTCATTGACTTATAATTGGGGAGATCGCAAAATCTGACCGACCTTAAGGTCACCGCATACAAAAAATCAAAAATATACATTTTGTAGATAGTAATGACTTAATGTTAATCCTGAAAGGGTTTAATATCGATCCCTTCAAAACTGTAGTTATGGCACGACCGCAAAAACGTTTTGTAGGTAGGGTTCATTGACCTGACCTGGTGACCTGACCTGACCTAACACGGAGAACTTGAAATTTTCGCAAAATGTTTCGCGAAAGAATCAGTGAAAGTTATGCCAAATTTGGCGGCGCTTACGCGCCGCCGTTTTTTCGTTATCTTGAAAAAACATTTGAGGGGGGGTGTTCAACACCCCCCCCAGTGGGGCGCGGGTTAACATGATCTACATTTCTTTAAAAAAAAAATGAATTTTATAAATCTTAATTACGGGGGCCAACATGGGGCCAAACAAATACTAAAATTAGAGGTATTTTGCATCCAACACAGCTGCCATGTTTATCAACTGATTTAACTCAATAAACAGTGATCGATGGACATCGAAAAGGAAATTGATATGTTGATGACGATTGTTGAAAATATCAAAAATCAAAGGCGTGTGCAGGCTCACAAAAAATTGGGGGGCGAAGTTAAAGCTTAATTCAAACGTTTTTTGATGACTTTTCCTGAATAAATGCAATAGTTCGTTATTTGTACAACATAAAAAATAGTTATTAAGCATATTTTTGTACCATAGGCGGTGCCAGGTTAACGAAAAGGGAGGCCAATTACAAAATATGATCCTTCAGTCATGCTTCTTACCAACGGAATATAAATCAGTTTACTGGTCATAGATAGTTCCATTTTAATGCCTGCCAAATCATTATAGGCGTCCCAGGATCCCATTGGGGAGGTAAAAGAAAAAACCTTTTATAGGAAATAAAATTCCGCTAATATAATACTAAATCTAGTCAACAATTTACTAGTTTGCTTGTAATTTTCAATTCACATAAGTGCCCGCCTTTACCCTACTGGGCTCGCCTAGTCACTTTTCAAATGTTTAAAAAGGCCCCCCTGCGCTTTTCATCGGAAAACTGCAGTATATTATGCTCCTTGTAGGCCCATGCATCAAAGTTTCCTTGCCAATAATATTGGACCCCCTTTCGGTTCCTGAAGCGCGCCTCTGCAATAAAATGTATTTATTTCCTCTCCTGGGGACTCATATTTCCAGTCATCATTCTCAACTATCTGTTTATTGCGCCGTAATCGCTGGTATATCGTTATCACTATGCAAGTTTATCCCCTTTTTTTCTGTGCCTGGACACGCCCTTTAACACACGCACTGGAGAGGGGTATGCCATTAACACACACTGGAGGGGGGGCACTTTAGTGCCCCCCCCGTGAGATCTCCGAAAGTATGAGAGCTAGAACGTTCAAACTTATAGGGTAGGTAGCGTGCTATTTGATGATCTACATTTATCTGAAGTTTTTGGTGACCTTAGGTCAATATCTTAAAGGGTCAAAACGAGGTATGAAGGTAAAATTGGCCAAATGTCACCTTTTTTGAGGATTGACCTCTGTTGACGTCACACGTCAACTGCAATGTGTCTGAAGTTCCGCTTTGGGATGAAGATCGACACTGGCTAACCAAATGGCGTTTGATCGTCCGATCTGACTGTTATGTTCCGAAAGATATCGCTTCGCCGACTCGATCTGGCGCCATTTTGGAATTCAATACAATAACTCAAAATAATTTACCGACCGATTCGATTTTTTTACGTCAAACGATCGCTATGGGTGTTGCCGTAAATGTCGCCTAAACACTTACCGCCCTTGCGCCGCTTCGTTTTTTTTTAGATATTCACGAAAACATTTTTGGGGGCCACAAGTGCCCCCGCCCCTCCAGTGCGCCGTGTTAAACTCAAGAGTAATAAGTTATGCCAAAATTAGAAAGAGAACTATCTTTAGCATCTTCATAGACTATTAAACGCCAGTTTATATTGCTTTATTGACTTGTCAGCTAGGCCTTCATACTTTTTGGAAATCCCCCCTTTTAAAGTACCTGAAACCGCCTCTGCCGTAAAAATACAATATATCATAAACATCAACTAATTTGAACTTATTTAAATTACCGTAAACATATGCAACTTTCTCATACTTGAGGCAGTTAGGAAGAATCCGTGAAGATCGCATTTCCGTATTATCGCCAATTGTCGCCGAAAAAATCCTCCCAAACGGCGCCCTGGAACCGCCTCTGTTCAAGTCAGAAACTCCAAAATTTGACTCCAGATGTGAAAATCGATTTTAGGAAAAGTCCGAAAGTTGCATAAGCCTACTCTCAGCCGTTTCGGAGATATCTAAGAAAAACATGAGGGCTGGGCAGTATTTGCCCCCTGCCACTAATAGGGTTAACCCGCGAGTTACTGGGGGGGGGGCTATTTAAAGCCCCCCCTCCCGTTATTCTGCAATATGTCCTAAACCAATGGAGGTATCGTGACCAAACTTTTAGTACCTTGTCCCGGATCAATTTGCCACATTCTGCCTAATGGAAAAATATAAGGCTATCATAGGTCAACCGGAAATGACGTCAGAGTGACGTCATGTTCTGCGTTTTTTGTTTAAAAATGCGGATTTGCGGGAAACGCTGCCAAATGTACAGTTTTACAGATAAACTAAATTGTCATACACCAAACGACAGGTAATAAGTAGGGCTATCAGACTGCTATCTCGGATTTTTGGAAACAAAAATGAAACTCAAAATTTTGATAATCCAAAGCAATTTTTTTGTATTTTGAAAATTTTCAAAAACTGGTTTACATTTTCAAAAACGGAATATATGTAATTGAGTTGATCCCAATGCATGTGTGTAGGAAGTTTTGAAGTCAATATCTTCAAAAATGACTGATTAACAGCCTCAGAGGTAAAAAAATCCGGCCACACGTCCACGCTCGTGGGCAACCAGTCAGCCCATCCAGTTCAAAGTTCAAGTAACCATTCCAGGTAATTCCTCCCTCAGACATTATTTACGCATTCACAATGTCTCTGAGAAGAACTTCGCTGATTATTATTCTTTTTACATTTTCTAGTGACAGCTCATTATTGACGTTAAAAAGTTTTGATTTTGGTGCTGCCTCAGTAAAATATGGTGGAAAATCAGATATTGTACTAATATATAGTAGAAATATAGGTAATTTGGTGCTAACTCAATACAAAACTGTGGTGATA
>VOPJ01010069.1:0-21904 GCA_014673585.1 Semibalanus balanoides
GTATTATCATTCATTAGTATTCTTACTGCAATTCATCTTTACCACCTAGATGTTCTGAAATAATGGCATGACATTTTGCCCAGTAAGCATGTAAAACATTCAGAACTCGAGCAACTTTGTGGTTGGCTGTAAACGCTCCTATTCCTGATTTTCGTAATGTGCCGTACGAGCGAAACAGAAGCAAAACATCCGGCCGCATCCGGCAGTAGCCAACTAGAAGTGACGACAGTTCGTTTGCTCACATCGCCTGTCTGTTGTTCCAGCTCGCGCCCGACCTCCCACGCGTTCAACTTTCGGCGAACCGCCCAGACCGCTTCATCGCGACGTGTGGGAGGCGTTCACAAGGCATGATCTGTCCACGCACTCCACTACCCCCAATAAACCAGCGGCGCCGCACCGCCAATTTCCGGCGGCTTTCCAACAGCCGTCAACTCCGACGGCGTTGCCGGTGGAATATTGCCACCGTGTTGCATTCACACCTCCCCCCGCGCGACAATTGAGCGGCGTCGCGCCCGCTCGGCAACTCGGCTCGTTCGCGCCACCGCCGCGCTCCCGGGCACCCGAGTGTGACATTTCACGAGCGTCTACTCCGGCCGTGGCGTGGGGCGTGGAGCGGCCTTCCCAGTGCAGGCATGCTGGATTACCCCCACGGAGGATTTACTGCTGCACCGGTCCGCTGCAGGTGAAGGGGAGGGGAGGGGCGGATAGCGGTCCGTCATTGATGACGTGAGCTGCAGCCAATCAGCGGCTTGGGTTATCAGACAGCCATGCGCCGGGCTCAGAGAAGGCCGCCCGGCCGCACCGGAAGCCAAACAACGGTGGCCCTCTCTTCTCGGACTCCTGACGCTGTCTTGACCCTGCTTCACCGTTCGACCTTCACAGCGCGGGTCCAATGCCTCTGTCTCCTGCCCTGCCCCCGTTCAGCGTCCCTTGCCTCGTCCCCGTCCCACAGCCCCGCCCCGTGCCAGTGACCCTCGCCCCTCCCCCTCAATGCCGCCCACATCATATCGCGAGCGAGAGACAGGCATGCAGCCAGTTTACCTTCGGGATATAAGCGGTGATCGGTTCTGAAAATTATGATCTATTCGAGGGCGCCGGCGCATCCGGAATGCTGGGGCGAGTGCTGCGTAGAGCTGTAGGCGGTAAAGTGTTCGGAAGCTGGGGGCGTAAATGTGTCCAGAGGGTGTAGGCGTAAGAGGCTACAGGCGTAAAAGCTGTAGTCCAATTAACAGTTTTGTCGCATCTGCAACAAGTTAATTTGTTTAGGTGACTGGTGTGGAAAAGACACTGCTCTCTTCTTCTGCATGGCCGTGTGGTTTACGTAGTAAGTATGTGATAGCAAAATATTATGGACCACTCACAGAAACTCAATAACTTCCATGTAAGGGGATAGTACCACCTCGGGAGGGTTTATAAAAAGCAACTTAAATGAATGGTGGGAATTAGCAATTATATATATGCTCTTGATCACCCTAAAGCAATGTACCAGCAAAACATTTATGTATTTACTTCTGACTTCAAAACGTTGGTTCCAGCTGTGCTCAACACTTAATTCAAGATGGCTGCCCTCATCCTGTTTGGGCACAACTCTTACGTGTCCAAGTAGCGCGCCCAAAGTCGAGGCGTACGAGTTCGCCGAAACTTGACCTTGCGAATCTATCTGTGTTAAGAGGTAACGTCACTTAACTGTAACGCCCAAAGTCGAACCATATAGCCATTCTTGTTGTTTTGATTATGAAAAGGCTAAAATTGTTGACAACACACTCAAAAGATTTCAACTAGCAATCACCTGAGGATAAAAACTGCGTCTTGGAATTGTGTTACCGTACCGTACCGTACCATATATTGTCGGAATTTGTACAGGCAACCGCCTGTGGATACCGTTCTCTCCGAGCACATAACAAAAAATAGTTTGGCATCAGCCTTAGTCAGGAATGACATACATGATGATGAAACAGTGCTCATCGAAGCTGGTATCAGCCTCGGTCAAGAATGACATAAATGAAAGAGGACCAGTGCGCATCAAGGCTGGCCTTGAACAAGTTAACAGTTTGGGCAGAGGCGACAGATTCAGGGAGGGAGTTCCAGTCATTGATGGATCTAACGTCGAGGGTATTTCGTCTTGCTCTTGACTCAGCTCGCGGCTTCCTCAGTTTCCACTGATGACCTCTCGTAGCTCCAGGGCGCGCGGGCGTGAAGAATATGTCTGGTTGGATGTCAATCTCTCCATGGAAGAGTTGGTAAAGCAGGATCATGTCGCCTCGCCTTCGTCTGTAGTACAGTGACTAAAAAAGAAATTATTTGCACGAGGCAAAACTTGGATATGTCCTCTGGGCGCAAAGATGACATACTGTTCAACATAAAAGCGAAATTAAAGCAAACTTACGATGCAACACGGATACAAGTAATTGAATAAACAACATTTACCATGTGAGACTTCACAGCTTTATTTCTTTCTGCAGCCAGCGAGGCAGTCGTTTCCGCTTCTGTTTTACTGGTGCCATCCTATGGTCTGCTAGAGACCAGTAACTCATTAGTGGGCCGCCTTACGTGCGCCATTACTATTTGGTCGATAGGCAGTTATGTCATATTGGCCGCCGAGTCTATGCCACTTGAAGGGATGAACCCCCTGAACTCGTATCCGATCTAATTTTCGTGACGTCACGAAAACACATCAAGAACGTTAAAATAAATAAAACAAGTTAAGACGAAGTTGTTATGACGGAAAGCGGTCTAAGATGGGTGTACAAAATATCTGAAAAAAATTGAGACAAATATGGTGATTTTTGCAAGCGTAAAAACCCAATACCAGTCCCGCACCCCATTATCGCCCTCACAATAATGCATCGGGATAACACTGTGAAGGCATCCGATCGAAATCGGAAAGTTCGAAAACCGCAAAGTGATGGAGATCATGACTGCAAAGGTGTGTTTATTACTCATGTTGCGCGTTGGCCAGCGCCGTCGGAGCTTATGGTCCGCCCCTGTAGCTCAGTGGGAGAGCTAATGGTCCGCTCTGTAGCTCAGTGGGAGAGCTAATGGTCCGCTCTGTAGCTCAGTGGGAGAGCGCTGGACTTGCAACCTATCCCGGTAATGGCAGCCCGGGTTCCATTCGCTTCGGCGCTCGCTATTTGCTCCTGACTGGGATGGCCTGCGGCCGGTGGCAGCGGTCGCACTCAAGGTCAGGTGACGTCAGTGAGCGGGGCGGACCGTGTCCAGGTATGACGGGCACGAACAACTTTCGTCTCTAAACTCTGCCGACCAACAGGAATTGTGCGATCGGGTTCAAGGTAAACCAGCCTTTTTTATAAATTTTGTCTGAATGTGTTGTATGGATGGCTTTCCCAGGTCAGGATCCGCGCTAAGCAGAGCTTCTGGCCCAAGTCCTTAACTCTTTATGGCGAGTTCAGGACTTGAGCATCAAGCTCTGCATAGCGCGGATGCTGACCTGGAAAAGCCATCCATACAAACATTCGGACAAAATTCATCAAAAAGGCTGGTTTACCTTGAAACAGACGTGTGTTAGTAGGCTGTGTATAGTACATACATTGTTCGGCGTGTTGTGGGAGGCCACCCACACGTTGGTTTGTAGCTGTGTTCCTCGCCCGCAGTGTCCGTAGGCGGGGTGAGTTTCCCGGTACTTAACAGTGATAAAATCTACCCTTCTCGTTTCGCAATACACTTCTTACAAGGCAGGTGTCACGCAGCCCTTTGAAGTGTGTAGCCCTGTGACATGTTGTAGGTGCATAAAATTAATGTCCCTATTCCGTGTGTAGTGAAAAGATCAAGGATGATGAACATAGGCAAGCACACGGCTGGTTAAGCACTGCAAATGCAATTCTTATGGTATCAAACTTCCCGGAAACGTTCGGCATGTATGCGGAGTTGTCATCTGAGGGGATTAGAGCTGATGGATAGCATGTGTCTGACCACTCCGTGGCAGGTGTGGCCCAAATGCAATGAATGACATGCGACGATGAAGGTCCATTCAAAAATGTGGTAGAATCTACTACGCATTAGTGTGCAGGTTTACTGATGCCGACAGGAAGCCATTCGTGTGGCGATTGTATTATGATCCGGTCAACTACAAATGCCCTGCGATATTCGGTACTCGAAAACATTTACTGAAGTCAGCATACTTATAGAATGGAATGGTATACGTCGCTAGCAAAAACTGTGTTGATCGGCTACCTACTGTAGATCGGAAGTTATAATTATCCGTACACAACTTGGTACAATCGGTGATAATAAGATCACCGAGAAGCAGTGTACATTTTCAACACGTGTCAGAGGTCGTATATTAGTAATCCACAGTTACAGTACTTCTAAATGTGTTAAAGGGAAGAAACAGTCCCGTTCAAAGTAAAATTATATGTTTTAAGAGCAACCGGATTTGATAAGTACCAACACGGTGATTATGGTCGGCGATTGAGAAGTTGCGTAGAGGGATTGTGTTTAGACTGCGCTCAATGGCTTTCAACAATAATCATCGCTACAAAAGTTAAGTTTTATTCCAGCCAATGAGCTTGACGATCCGCCACCAGCTACCGTTATACCAAAAGATCAAAGTTAGATTATACAATGCTTGTTCAACTATGGAAAATAAGTTTATGAATAATAATTTTTTCTTTACCGCGAGTTCATGGGGGGATCCTTTTTAGCCCCCCCCCCCCTGAAGAATATCTAAAATATCTAACGAAACAATGCAGCTATCAACGCCAACTTTTAGTTTCCTACCGCGCATCTCTTCAACACCCTTTGCCATTTTTTTTTATTTCGAGCGTCATACGTTTTTAGATGAAGCTAAGTTAGTGACGTCACTACTACAACGATTTTGACCATCAAAAACAGCTCAACTTTAGGAGACTGTACGAATGTCATGTAATAGAACAATAGGAATCCGAAAAAAGGAGAAGATAGCAATGTCAGAGGTATAAATATGCTATCTCATATTTGTGGAAAAAAAAGTGATTTTTTGACCCCAAAAATTACAAAACTTTACTTTTTTAAAAACGACAAAAAAACCAAAACGTTTTAAGATATTTAAAAAACGGAAAATATGTAAAACTAGCTTATACATATTCAACAACCATACCCAAAATTTCAAAATGATATCTGGTATTTTTAACTGAGTGATGACATTAATAGTATGGGTAACTCGCGACGGTCAAATTTTGAAATTTCCATTTTTTGTACCTTTTTTTTGACCAGATACAGACAAACAAAGAACCGCACTGTATCGAGACAAAACCGGTCCTAGAAAAATGTATTAATTTACTGTATTAATCAATTTTTCACATTTTGACCTTTTGTGACAATGATTACCCTATACTTAGACCATTCCATTCACGTAACCTTAAATCAGGTGTTAAATGAGTATGAAAATTTCGGTCCTACACATAAAATATGTGTTCAACCATGTGGTTAGCATGACTTTCTATAATTTGAAGGCATAGTGACCTTATTTTTACCTGACCTTGACCTTGACATTTGCCAAAATCCCCGATTAGCTCATTCTGGATGTTTTTTTCATACATTTGAGAGCAAATCATAGGTGATCTAAATGGTTGCAACCAATTTACTTTGAATGAAAATATCTGTCTATAACATTTGTTCTGTAATTTTGACCTTATGACCTGACCTGTGACGTCACCACTGACCTCTTTAGGGAAACCGCAAATTAATTTACGTCGATGAAATTTTCCTGGGCTATCGTTGCCGTTTGGTTAGCGCGATCGTCTGATTGGTTCGAAGAATACACAGGGGGCTAAAAAGCCCCCCCCCAGTGACTCGGTTACAGAAAACCCCAGTGACTGCCGGGTTAAGCATTCTAACCCTTGTTAGAAAAACATTTATGTCTTATTATGCCTGATTTAAACCAAATATAGGCATGAAAAGGAAGAGATTTGTCCTGATGAAGGAATGAATTTTCCCCCCGAAGGGTTTTTGGACTTTTACGCCATAGAAGATTTTTAAGCTCTAACCTATTGATGAAGTTTTTTTTCAACACCGAGGTTTTTTGGTGTCGGAATTGTTTTCATTGTAAGGTACTCCCTGTTGCATGTTGTTTACAATAATACGTAAATGTCTGAACTGCGCTGAATTTTGGCGCTCATTCGCTGGCCATATTAATCAGTATGGTGTGTATATAACGCAAACGTTTTTATATTGCTAATGGATTTATATATGATAGTTTTTTTTTTGTATTCGCGCTGCTTTTGGTGAGCATAAGAGGACATTAAAAAATATGTGTAGTCCCTGACTTGTTTATTCCATGTTTTTGCGATATTATCCGAAGAGGCAGTGTCCCTTACACCCCTATTACCCTGGAGGGATGAAAAGTATACGAATCTGTACGGGGGGGGCTTTTCGGCCCCCTTCAGACTCCGCTGCATATAGCTAAAACATGAAACTTGTGTGTACTAAGGTTGACAATAACTATATTTTGTCCAAATTTTGGTGACCTTGGGTCATTAAATCTTCAAGGTCCAAATGAACGTTCATCAAAAAAAATCATTTTTTGTCAAAAACATATATTTTCAGGAAACCTTGCCCATTATCTCGGAAACTTAATGGCGCTAGGAGGATCCAAAAAACACTTGTAAAGCAGTTTAATTGTCTTTCACACGTAAGAATCAGAAATGACCTCGGGTCAAGTTTGGTACCTGTAGAGGTCACAAATGTTTAAAAACCTGTTTTTCAGCAATGTTTGTTCGTTAATAACATTTTTATCTAAAGTATAATACAGCCACATTATTTTGAGGTATCACCGTGTTCTCTCGTCATTGCGTGTTCGATCAATATCAACTTTGTCAAAATGAAAATTTTGGACACCCGGGTCAAGGTCCAAGGTCAAGGTCAAAGTGCGTAAGTCGGTCAAAATGCATATCAACAAGACTGCGTAATGACCGAGCAAACATTTTTGAGACCATTTGTGAGCTCTATGATTTCTGTCACGAGTTATTGATAAAAAGGTGGTTGGTGACCTTGAATGACCTTTCAAAAGGTCAACTGACTAAATAAATCATGCCTTTTCATCAAGAAGGGCCTAAAGATGATATGATAACTGAATAATGGATGATGCAATGTAATTAAGACCCCTCGTTTTCATTTTTCACCATATACTTATATGGAAGGTTAGCATTTGACCCCGTCAGTCAGGTCATCAAATATTTAGATATCACACTGAAACTTTCACCACTATATTATTTGGGCATGTTTTTCTATCACATAACAATCCGGTTTGGGAAACGTCTTGAAAAAAAAACTTGCATCATTTTGTAAAAAAAAAAGTAAAAAAAAAAAATGATTTCAAATTCAAAATTTGAAATTTCGAGATATCCATTCTGAAAAAACAATCAATTCTCTAACCGACGTCTGTTTGCAACATTCTCTTCAACCACACACCCTTCTGATGCTTAACCATGCAAGAATTTTTGTGTCAAACACGGCCGAGACACGCCCTCCCCTAAAACTGTCTCGGACCCCCTCCTAATAACTCAAATTTGGCGAAAAAAGTAACCATTCCGATGCGCATTGAAATTTTATGAATAAATCCAGAAGTTTGAAGATTCTGGAGTTGAGTTATGATGACCCGTACGCGAAAAACCTCAAGAGGGCCGTTCGCGCCCCCGACAGTAATAGGGTTAACCCCAATTATGTTCAAAGGGTGTTCCTTTAACAATTGAAATGTGTAAAGTTGTTAAAATGCTAAAATCCAATTATCGGCATAGGATATGCACTGCTGATAATCTTCCATTTTATTAAATGATTTTCGCGGGAATTGATTGTTTGTGATTGGGTATTTGTGTAAAAATGATTAAAGGGAATAGTGTCACCTCTTAAGCATTATAGCGTTTTGAGTTGAGATAGCCAAGTTGTGGCGCATGCTCGAAAATGACTTGGACGCTTTCACATTTTTCCAAGAAAAAACCTCTTAAATTATTTAATAATTCAGTCCTAAAGTTCGGGACCGGGTAAATACCCGGAAACTCCAATCGTTGAATTGGCTGAATTTCTGCTGAGCTGACGTATGATTATGAACGCACGATGACTGTAAGATTGGGGAAAGTGTAAGTGCTGGCAAACCATACTGTTTCAAGTACCTCATTACTTTTTATTGTAAGAATGAACTTTGTCAGGTAATGCTATGCATAGTGATTTTGATGTTTAAATCTTCTATAATTTTTTTCTTAACAACGTTCTGTAGCGTATGCGTAGCGTTCAGCGCTGCCTGAACGTTCCAGGCTCGCGTACAAATTGTTGATCTGTTCCCACTCACCGATCCCACCTCGTATCTACCAGTACGCGCGTGCCGCTGTTTGATTGACCGCCCGCGGCGCAGCCGGCCGGCCATGAACCTTGTGACACATAATCCCAGACAGCCGCCCCAGACACGGACAGTGAGCGACGATGGCGGGACACTTCACTTTCATAGTTAAAATCTAATAGTGACAAATACCTACTTAAAGCAATATGTGATGGTTTTTCAAAAGCGTTGGTATTTTCCGCATCTTCAACAAGTACTTGGGCAAAGTACCAACCATGTATACCGACACGATCCTTACTAAATCAATGACGTTGCCGTGCTTCTCAGCCAGCCTGATTTCGCATTACTTTGAGGAAAAAAATATGAATTATCACCAAAATAAATTGCATTTTTAATTTGCTTTTTCCCGCGTAAATAAGGTTTCTTTGACTTACTTAGTAATATGATGAGCCTTAATTTCTTGCCTTCTCTTCAATCATTTTTGAATCTTTTTCCTCGTTTTTTTTCAAGGTGAACTATTCCTTAAGGTAAGTTTGCGTCAAAATCTGCGTATGACGCATTTCTGACGTAACAGGTATGATACAATACTACCGGCGAACTTTCGGGGAAATGAAACTTCGTCTTTTACACTACATGGGGTTTTTGAGTCCTGTGTCGAAAGTACTTAGCATAGCGAGGTAATTCTTTCCGCACAAACCATTTTTCGATTTTCTCTACAAATCTGCTATCTCAGTTCATAGCCCCATGCTTGATTGAGATGAACTATTCCCTTTAATAACAACACCTATAAAGTCAAGATGCTTTCGCTCTTTCGCCTACTGCATATCGGAAAGAATAAATAATTACAGGAATAAATACATGCATAAATAAATGGCTAGAAGGTTCCGTGGCAGTGTTGTTGCGTGCTGATCGGGTACCACCAGCCGATGTGTTATTTATATCGCCAGAACTGCACAGGAAATGGATTGATCGGTCACGCCCCTGACCAGCGGAATGACTGGCTGAGTGACACGGACTTCGTATATGTGTCGTAGACGCTGCAGGAAGTGGTGGAGCGTGGGGTAGCCGTAGTTATTTTACGTTGTCATTTTAGTCTTAGTTTAAATGCGTATGTGTTGCGTTTATTGCTGTTTAGGTTTTTTATGTGATTATGCTGATTTTATTGTATTCACTGTCATGACACTTGGAAAGAAAAGTCATGTCATACATGGAGCGCCAAACGAAATAAATGATGATGATGAATAACAGACATGACATGTGCCAAGATCTAAAAAAGATCCGAGATCCAGGATTCCTATCATCCAAAATATGAGGTCTTGTTGGATCCTGGATCCTACAGGATTATTTTGTCGTGGGATCCTATGGATCTTGGATCCTGGAGAAGAAATATCGCGGGGTCTTGTGGATCCTGGAAAACTAGTTTTTCGTGGGATCTTGTGGATCTTTTTAGGATGTTTCACTTTGTGTGCTGCTAAAATATACGACTGCATGTATTTCTTGCTTTAAAACTCCCGCACTCAATGTCAATGGTGTAAGATTTACATATGGTTATCAGACATGTGCCAAGATCCAAAATGGATCCGGGGTCCAGTATCCATAGGATCCAAGATATGGGATCGTGTTGGATCCTGGATGATCCTGCAGGATCATTTTGTCGTGGGATCCTGTGGATCTTGGATCATGGAAAGTTATTTTCGTGGGATCCTATGGATCTTGGATCCTGGAGCATATTTTGTTTTGGATCCTGTGGATCCTGGATCCTGGAGAATTAGTTTGTCGTGGGATCTTTTGGATCTTGGATTCTACTGTTTTGCCTTGGCAAATGTCTGCTGAACAGCAGGGTGACAGCCGGGCTGCAGCAGCTGAACAACTGGGTGACTGGCTGGCCTGGCTAACAATCTGCTGGGAAGAACGCTGGGCGATGATAAGAGAGTGATGGCATATGTCATATCAGGGACATGAGCCCGTCACGGAACATCCCTTTTAGCCTGCTACAGGTAATGTGCTGGTGTATATTTGCTGTTGCTGCCGATTCCGGAAGTAGTCAACGGAGGTCACGGTCTGAAGCCGTCATGCAACTCATACTTTCCACTCACGAAATCCGTCCCATCGCCATGCTCCTACCGAGAAGTTCTCAACCAGCTCGTGACCCTGACTCGGCCCTTTCTCCCTCTCCCTCGCCCTCTCCCTCTCCCTCTCCCTCGCCCTCACCCTCTTCCCCGGGGAAATACTCTCGGAGAAAACCCCATCCTACCACACCCGCTCCTTCCACCGCGCTCCGCAGACTGTCCACTCACGAGCGCGTGCCGTCCCCCCCCCCCGGCCCGTCCAGCCGCGTGCCGCCCCCCCCCCGTCCAGCTGTTGTCTGGTCGATGCTGGCCCCACCCACACCGAGCTGGCGTTCCCCGTATGCGTCAAACGGAACAGGAGGTAGCGGGGCGGTCGTCCGTCCCTCCGTCCCGCCGGACCGTGGCTCACGCCATCCCGAGATCGGGCCTTCTCACGGCACTGCCAGACTGGTGCCGAAACTCCGGGAAGCCGGGCAGGCAGCGGCCGGTGGCCCACCCATGCTGCGGGGCGGCACGCCCAGCCGCCGCCGCCGCCGCCCGTGCAGCCGCCTCGGACAATCATCACCGCGCGCCGCGATCCGATCGCTGCACGCGCCGTGACGTCACCGATATCCGGTGACGTCACTGGGGGAGCCGGACGCGCTGACCCGACCGCCGCGCTGACCCAGAAAGTAGCGCCGGCAGCGGCCGTGCAGCCATTCATTGGTGGCTGTTGTGTTGACGTGGGGTCGGGCGGGACTGAGCGGCGGTCAGTAGCGCTATCGACAGAAGGGGGCGGCCCGGGGGGCGGCTGCGGTTCCTCTGAATGGGCCCGGTGCCTAGATTGGTGGTCGGCACGCCACCCCGACCCAGCTGCCCCGGCACGCGACGTCGGTTCACCGGATGTTGTGAGGGGGCGGGTGGAGTGGATGGAATCTACGTTTGCTCAGCCGCTTCATTAGGTCAGCTTTGAGTAGCGATGCTCCGTTGCGTGCATCTCGATGGTGTAAGCCTCGGCTGGCGTGGCATTCAGTGGTTCGAGCGATCGAGCAGAAACAGGCGATAAAGCACGCCCGGGAAATCAAACACGGCGTTGATACAGGCCGCCGAAACGATGGACGCGGTGTGTAGTTCCAGTGGTATGAATAACGCATCAGGTAATGGTGTCGGATTGACACGCAAAAGCATGGCACGTAACCATCTGGAAGGAGGCCGACAAACGGATGCCGATAGAAAAACGACCGTGGAGCTCAGTTTTGCGGAAAGTAGCACCAGTGCCGATGAAATGATACTTGTAAACATTCGGTACATAAATAACACGGATGCGATAAGCGAATGATTACTTATGTCATGGCATACCAAACTGTGCAATATTTTGATAGATTGTCACTTGCATTATTTCGAATACTCGGTATTCGGTAAATTTTCAGGGTGCTCCCACCTCGCGACTTATCCTAAAATGACATGCTTACTGGCGCGGCATTTAAGAGGTACTAAAGAGTAGCGCAAGGAAAACAAACATAACACAACATGCAACCTGCAACTGCATGCCAACAGCATACAGCAACTAGTCGACAATATTCGAAATATCCCGATCCAGCTGTTCGGCTCGGCCCCCTCGTATTACAAGACTGATTCACTGATTCACTGATGTTGATACCGTCTGGGCTCCTCTTCGAGGGCATGGGGTCAGGAAGAGTACAGTTTACTGACAGTCTAGTTCCGTCAATGCGGTTAAAGGGATTGCTTAGTTTAACCTTTGTGTCGGGTTTGAACTGAGATAGCCATTATCATTTATTTTGGTCCGTTATTGAAATGTCTAAATTATTAACCACTTTCTCAAAAACTTGTCCGTTTTTAAGTAATTTAATTTCGCACTTGCAAAATGGGATTTAAGATAGTGCCACCGCTGATTGGCTGACATCCACTTTAAGGATGTTGATCCTGGAAGTCCCACGACCTATATTTCTCGAACCTTGGCTGGATTGCCCGCTGGGTCATTCCATGCCAGCTTACCTGAACGATGTAACCAGACCACCTCAAATTTCGACGAAAACTTGGCTAGGGTTTTTCTCTAGCCTTTAACACGATTCTAAGCGAATGAGAGCATTTCGAGATACGGTTTCGGAGTTATGAGTAATCGCTCTTTTTCAACTTTGAACAAAGTTGCATTTTTTGACTTACTTTATCTTGAAAACTATTCGTCACAGAACCAACTTTTATTAAACAGATTATAGAGTCTGAGCATAGCTCTTGTTTACATACATGTGTTATTGCATAGTTAAAAATTCAAATCCTTGACAATTTGAGCTTCAAAATTGTACAAATTTATTAAAAAAAAGCATGAGTCAATTTCTTTGGAAATGTTTGTCATATTTGGATTCCTTGTGTTTCTTTCCCTACTTTACTTGGATACGATCGTGGATGTTTTTTTTTGTCTTTCTTTGTCTTCCAATAGCACCAATTTCAGCCAGCACGGCGTGTCGGCATCGCGTCGCCGCGGCAGCGCGGTGGTGGCGGCGGCGCGCTGTCTCGTCCGAGCGACCGCAGCTGCAGCTTTCGTCCCCTCCCGCAGCTCAGATATCTGGGCCGCGTGGCTCAGGTCGCATCGTCGCTACACTGGCCACTACCTCTCAAGTCTCAGATCGCAGTCAATGCACAGTGTTCCAGGTTCCTATTTGGCTTCAGAGCGGCAAAAAAAACTTTTGACTGGATAAATTAAATTATAATCTACTTTTTCTCACAGAGAAATTTACATGAGCCCGTGAATCAACAGTTGTATCGACCAAAACGTCTTTCGAATAGGTTTTTTGATGTCTTCAATTCACGGGTTCTGAGAAGTTTATGAACTGAACAGGGACAATATGAACTGTAACAGTAAGACGACTTAAATGGACACTGCCACCTTCCCAAAAGTCACACTGCCTAGATTAGCTGTGGATAGCTGTGATCTTCACCTACTGGACACTTACCAGAAACCATCGGGAAACATCCGTTGGGCACTCTAAATTGGTCGCTCCAACAAAGCGAACTCCCCTTGACTTGATGGGACCCCTCCAGCGAATCGTTTTTAGCGGAGATTAATGCGCCATGCGAAGGCAGACCTGTGATCCATTGACGCTGCCAGATTGAGTAACTAATATGCGGTTAATGGCTAAAACTGAACTAAAATCTACACTAACGCATATGTCCTTTAGAAACGACAATTTTGCATCATAATCTGCAAATTGCAAGGAGGCTCATTTCATGTTTCCATAACTTCTTGAATAATAAAGATCGCCTAAATCAGTAACCTTATTTTTCGGTGGAATATATCGTATACTAAAATTTCATACTAAAACATTTCAGAAACATCTCTTATAGGACACCTGCCACCTTTTCCAAAAGTTATTCAAATGTACCCTGCTTGTGTGCTTAATATGAGATAATTGCTTGCCGAACACGATTTATGACATTTGTTTCTTAACAAACATTGCCTTTTATATTTCATGAAAAATGCGTTTTGAAATATTTAGGCTGATGACGTCATATGAAGGTACTTTTTTGAAAAAAAGAAAAACCTTCACACTGC
Organism: Semibalanus balanoides; assembly: GCA_014673585.1. Classification (NCBI taxonomy): domain Eukaryota; kingdom Metazoa; phylum Arthropoda; class Thecostraca; order Balanomorpha; family Balanidae; genus Semibalanus; species Semibalanus balanoides. The sequence goes on from VOPJ01010069.1 coordinate 13,889, forward strand.
CCATAAGTTAATGACTAGTGTATGGCTAATGTATGGCCAAAGGTTAAACAAGTCGACTGTAATCAACATTTTATAAAGATAGACTACGACATCGGCTCAGGCCCCCCATTCAAATACATTGGGGACTGGGAATGTTAGCGATTCAAAAACCAAACTCGAATTTCCTGTGATTCGACCTCAGTGGTTGTTTTAACTTATACCATACATAATTTAAATGCCAAACACGCAAAATGGCTATCTCAACTCAAATATAATGTTAAGGTGGCAGTGTCCCTTTAAGATGTTTAAAACATTTCGCGCAAAATAATCCATCGTGAAAACGGCTAATATGTCTGTTATTTTCCTTTGGATCTGCGTTCATTGAAGTTTGTTTTATTCTTTCGCCGATTTGAGTATATCGTTTTTATACAGACACAATGACAATGGACAAGTTGCAGGTTGTGTGGTGAATATGTGCAAAATAATAAGAAAGATGTGCTGATCAACGTGATACACATCATTTTGCATACAGAGCAATATTCACAGAGATATTTGCATGTAAAAGTTGATTATTTATAAAGTACTTGATGTAGTGACGTCATTTAGCAATAATATTGCGCATCCCTATGGAAAAGATGTTATTCAACAACACAAAAATCCTCGGGCAAATATAAACGTTAAACGCTTTCCTATTACTTTTTTCACACCCCAAACTACTCAGAAATTCATGGAGATTTATGCTGTTGAAGTTTAACAAAACACAAAGCGTCATCTTAAGTATCCTCTAGAGCACATGTTCGATAGGCTCCGTTTGGCTGAGGCGACAGCTCTGCCCTCCACCTATCTCACCTAAGCTGCGTACGGCTACCTGCCGGCAGGATGATCCGCACTGCAGTCCCACGCTGTTTAGTGCTTCCTGTTCTGAAATTCTTAAAACACCTATTACTCGTTTAGGTTACCTCCACAGAAGCTGTTAAGTGGGCTCAAAGTCCAGATGCTGCCCTCACTGGAAACACGTGTCCCAGAAACTACTTGCAAATGCCGAACCGTGCCCTCAATTGCTGTCTTAAATAAGCGTCTGCTGCCGGGTTCCAAGCTTGTAATGAAAAGAGATAATCATCCTTAGATCCGTTTGGCCTGTAGCAATCGTTAAAATGCCTTTGAGCTGCCGTTAAAAATTATTGAATTTGGTCACAAGGTTAGAATTTCACAACTTAGTTCTGTGCTTGTTTCAGTAAAGTTGCCATGATGCAAGATGAGCGATATCTGCTTGAAAACGCTATATCACGTGCTTGATTTTCCCACGCGATAATACGTGATTGATGAATTTGCGTTGAAGCCTCTATTTTACAAATTAATGTGTCAACCGAACCTCCTAAAAGATACCCTCAGGTAATCATGCGCGCTGAATTATTGCTAAAATTGCGTCAACGACCAATCAGAGAGGCCAGAATTGTAAATTACGTAAATAACTAAATATTTTAAAATCTGATAATTCAGGGGAATTTATATTAAATTGACAATCTATAAAATATTTTAAATTAAATTGCGTTTAATCAATTACATAAAAACAGGGGGTTAGGTAACCTGCAACTTGTCCATTACCTGCACCCCCCCCCCCACACACACACAGTGACCCGATTTCAGCTCGACTGGGGGGCAACGGATTCACTGGGTTGCAGCCCCCCAGTTAACATGTTAGAGGAGGCCCTGTTTTCACCTTAGATTAGTGCGGAAATGTGCATCACATGTGTGCAATAAGGAATACAATACATGGCTCTAATTACGCACAGCTGCAGACCTATCTTTATCCACCACCCACACTCAAATGGTTATAGATCTGGAAAATATTAATGCAGGGTCTTGTATACAAAGGACGAAAGTTTCATTTTCCGTATAAACAATTAAGTTGAATCGTATAAGATTTGCACTACACCGGTTTTCTCCTTATGGCATGCGTAATTAGAGACGTTTACCCACGCCTGTTTTCAACTTTCCCCCAAATTGTACTTTCCAACCACGTTTTCAAAGAACAGAACGCGGACAAATTGCGTAGTTGCTGCGTCAGCCCCGGCTTTGGACGTGCTTATGACAAATCACTTAATTCTTTTCGGGTGAGGCCAACGGTGTGGATTCCCTCCGTAGAACTTGTTTTTGTCTTCTCTCGCGGTATGCCGGTGAGGTGATGGATCAGTTTTGAAATTATGCAAGACGAGTGTGTAATATTATATAACGTGTTCTTGCATGCCTTCTGGTTAACCCCGATTGATGATCCATACCTGCAGTCACGTAGCAATCTGTATTTGCCCAGCTCAGTTAGAGCCGCGTATCTAATTCCCATCGTGATTATGGTAGGCTGTGTTCTGACCGTCCCAATTCCCGCGTGATCCGGGAATCCGGTAGAAAAGTGCTTCTACCGATTTGTAGCAAGGAAGTTAACAGGCATCACCAATCTGATGAGTGCATTGCCGAACTGCAGTAGAATAAATGCCCGCCGGGATTCTTAGGATTCTCCGCCGGAAGTGACGGTCAGAACTCAGCCTTAGAAAGTCACATTATGTAACGCTCTCTGATGGTGTGGATAATTCGATTAAAGCCATATGATAAAATTTATATTTTTCATTATCATCTACACATACTTTCTAAATAAATGAATCCGAATGTTTTTTAATGAAAGGTTTTCCGAGGTCAGGCCCCGTGCTGAGCAGAGCTTATTGCGCAGGCCCTGATCCCACCACGCAGTCACGCAATTTTCTGGCGCCCGGGAGACTTTAAAAGCGAAAGTTGCACGTGCCCGACATACCTGGACAGGGTTGGCCCTGCCCTCTGACGTCACCTGACCTTGAGTGCGCCCACTGCCACCGGCCGCAGGCCATCCCAGCCAGGGGCAAATTGCGAGCGCTGAAGCGACTCGAACCCGGGCTGCCACTACCGGGTGAGGTCAGAAGCCCAGCGCTCTCCCGACTGAGCTACAGGGCGGACTATCTCAACAGTCTGCTTGACATGAATACCCATTGCGACGGACTGGAAAGCCACGGGTGTTGTATTGTACTGTATTATCGGTCTCCATGAAATGGCCTTTCAGACCGCTAAACATCAACTGTGTCAGAATCATAAAACAAAACACATCAGAAAAAGCACACATACACAGTTACAATGAACGGATTAAATACGGATCAAACAATCTGCCGAGGTTAGCTATGTGTATCTAGTAATCAAAAGGAATATCGAAGAACATGCACATACGCACCCGCTTATACATACAACAACAGGTAATCATGCATCAATAAAGGGACTAATTTGGCTCTAGCCTTTCTTTTCTTCATCGTGTCCGTACCTTCCTCTCGCATCTGGCCGTGCTAACAGTGTCATCTACTTGGCCATCAGCTTTGTTCTACTGAGCACTGGCGCGGAAACTATAGAAGCGTTTCGCGAGCTCTATGTGTACGCGCGCGGTAGCTGCAGGAGGCCAGCGGAGGTAGCACGGGTGTCTCGGCTGGACACTTCTCAGTGATGGACAGCGCAATGTCGCAAACGACGGGGCGCAAATGGATGGTTCAATAATTAATTGATGTATGAGGGCAGTGTCTCGTTCACTAATACAGCCGTCTGCATTGGGCTATTCCAATATTTTTAGTAGTGGTGAGATGCACTCCGACTTACAAATGCAAAATACGATGTGGGCACAGTGATTGATTATTCTCTGAATACGACGCCTCTGCGTAATGCTGCAGCCACCGCAGACAGTGAAACAGTACACAATGTGTGGGAAGGTAAGGGCTTCTATTACAAATGGCTTTTTATTTCAGTCGAGAGTCCATTACAAATTGTTGAAAGTCAATTAAAGGAAGAGTGCCACTTTGCAGGCCAATATCGAGTTTGTGGTGTCAATCGGTAGATTACGCGTGTCCGACTTCACCCGAGAAGTCTGGTTCCCGAAACTACCCCCATTAGATAAAAAATACATTTGCACCAGCAATGATTGGCAATCATTCTTAAAATTGGAGACGCCTCCGCACTATTTTTGATCACTTCCTTACGGACTAAAATTGTATTATTATTAAATATTGCAAACTCCAAACACTCACCAGTTCCATCCAGTGAACTTTAAAATTAAATAAATTTGCGTATGCAGTTAAATTATATTGTCAAGCAAATATCTGCTGGTGGTTCTCATTATAAGAACAAACCCAAATGGCCCAATTTTGGCCCAAAAGCTCTGGCTCGACTTTGGTCATAAAAAGATTAATGACGTTACCCTCTAACACAGATAGACGTTGGAACGTCATGTTGCGGCGAATTCGGGCTTTGGCTTTGGGCCTCGGCTTGGGGCGGGGAGGGGCTATTGTTTACATTGTAACGAGACAAACTCAGCTTAGATGAACCAAACTAAAACCAAACCGCTTTTCTGTCTGTTAACGACAACGTTTGTATGCACAAGGTACGCATATTTCTATATTGCAACATTATTTCTTGGTGTTTAAACTTTGTATTACTAATGTACTAGTATGCAATTGTGAAAGCATTGAGTCCATATTATTGATTTTTAAAACAAAGTTCTCATGCAATCACTGCTCATGGTAATACTTAGGCAATTATGACATTAAATTCAAAGGGAATTCTGTAAAAAAAAAATCAAAGACCATGAAGGGGCCCCTAACAAGAGTGAATTGGCTGAGCACGCTGAATTGGCCCCTAGCCAGCACAGAGGAGCCCAGTGCCCTTTCAATGCTCAGAAGGGTCCCTTTCAACGCTCAGGAAGGGGGCCCCTCTTGAGGCAAATTCCTGGCTATGTCAGTCATGTGCACTATGGCAATTTGGACAAATTTTTAAACTAATTCATTTTAGAACTTTGTACCCAAAAATGGGTACGCTTCTTCCAAAAATGTGTACGCTCGTTCCAAAAATGGGTATGTAAATAGACCTTTAACGATTTAACAGTGATCACCACATTGATCGGTGCATCAACGCATAATGTCAATGACGTCATCAAATTAAGCACCCTTTAAATCTTTTGGATAGTACCTATGTCACAAATAAATATTTTATGTCACAGTATTTTTATTTACATTCTATGATTGGTAACCATCAAAAAGACATCTTTTGAATGATAATTTTATATTTTGTCCAGTAATCCATTCCCCCACCCCCTCATCCATGGGTATGAATGTAAAAATAAATATCACTGGGTTTTGTCAGTTAATTAAAAAATATGTTTCGGAACGAGTGTAACCATTTTTGGAAGGAGCGTAGGTACCCATTTTGGCATTGGTCACACTTCCATACACGGCACTGTAGGTAGTGTGACAAGCCTGGCGGTTGGTGCAACCAGTTTGTTAATGTCATTGGGAGGCGTATCAACCATACTTAATGACCATAGTATTTTTCAATCTCCATCCAATTCGTAAACCAAACCCGAGCTAATCCTGAATCGCTAATCCCCAACCACATACGCATGTGTTGAAATGTCGCTGGAGGCTGCGCCACAAGCTCCATCCAGCCAGCGAAACTAGGCTCTAATTTGAGTTGTTTTCTTCCTCCCAATCGACATCATCAGCCGGCTTTACCAATATGCCGGCAATGTCAAAATACATTTTGAAGCGGAGAGGTGTGGTACAACTTGGTAATAACAAAAAGCCTAAGGCAAATTTGTTGTACCAGAGTCGCGTGAAATAGTGTGTGATGATAAAATTCTGACTGGAATTCTGAAAACTTAGTCGACTTTGCTTCCAAGGGCTCTTCAACTTCTTATCGAGTCAAAATTTTAACTCATAAGAATAAATAATTTCTTGGCTCTGGTAGAAGGACCTGATTATAATTTACAACAATGATTGAAAATATGAAAAATCACAACATTGAATGACTTACGCGGCATATGGTAATTATACCCACTCGGCCCAGAATAAATTGTCGAGACCTTGTGCTTTCTGATTTTTTGACCTTCGGCATTCGGCCTCGTTCAAAAAAAACAGAAGCAACCTCGGTCTCGGACAATAATTATTTACACCGGCCTCATGCAGTATTATATAGTACCGCCCGCCACTTGTTCAGACTTGTCACACCACCTTTAGTGCTGTGCATGGAAGTGTTATGCCTGCCCTACCAATACCCCCATTTTTGGGTACGGTGTCCAAAAATGGAATATTCCAAAAATGGGTCCAAATTGCCATAGTTAACCTGACTGATGTGGTTCCAAAATAAGCATCCCGCTGGGTTGACTGGCACAGCAGTTTAAGGGAGTATAACGCCTTTGGAAAATTATGAGAAATGATGGAGATGAGAGCCACTTATCTGGGCACTCATCTACATCAATCCACGTACTTTTCTAAAGGCGGTTTATTCCCTTTAACTGCTGTGCCGGCCAACCCAGCGGGATGCTTATATTGGAACCAACAGTACAAACCTGTCTCCCCCTTGTGTGCGCACCCCCTCCATGCAACATTTTGTTTGGAGAAATGTCAACAAAGGTTATTATTCTTGTCTTTCAGGATATCTTCAGTATTAACTACCATGCTGGACGGTGACACAAGCGCATGTCGTTGGAGTGTGCTGGCTTCACCAAGAGACATGTAGAACAGAAGCATCTTCTGCTTGAACCTGTGCTTGTGTTGCGCCATAGGCCTACTTCCACAGGATTGGACATACTTTGTTCGCGACAAGATGGACAGAGTTTCTCAGGAATTACTTCTGTCTTTAGAAGTAATTTATTTATAAGTTGTGTCGGCACACCTGTTCAGTTCAGTGTTTTGCTGGTTTATACGTTATGGTTGTGATGTCAATAAATTGAATGAATAATTCCTGATGCATGTATTTCTGTGCTCTCTGCGACTTGATTGGTCAAGCGATTGTTAAAAGCGAGCTAGATAGATGTACATTTATTATTTCTTGGCACAACACAACATAACGGTATGAATACAATTGTAATGGCGCATGAGGTAGGTTATATGTGCAGAAGTTATGGGCACAACATAATTAGCAGTTGAGGTGCCCCTATAACCCAAATCATCATCATCAGGTATAGGTATGTGCAGACAATCATTGTTGATTTGAAGTAGACACGTTCGACATAACCAGCTGTTCTCTCTGAAAACAAACAAAATCACAGAGGACATATATTTTATTGATCTTGACGAACAGTACAATTTTCTTCGTGATCGTCACATATTCAAATGTGTTCATGGTTACTTATAAAAATCATATTTTTTTAACGGAAAAATTGCAATATTTATAAATGGTAAAATCATTACTTACATGTATAATGTAATCATGCAAACTAAGCAAGTTGTTAATTTGTATTGGTAAAAAGAACACAAAATATCCTGAAATCATCATACTTCACCAGTTTTGCCAACATAAGGCAAAATAACAGAGCATCATTATCACTGCAAAAAGGTACATAAGCACTATTTACAAGGCGCGGATACCAGGATTTCGGTCAGGGGGGGGGCAATACAAAAAGTTGCGCTCCTCCGGCGCGCCCTACGGGAGTGCCATAGAAAAGACCCGGCTTCAGGAGGGAGGCGCGCCCAAGCGCCCTCCCCCCTGGATCCGCGCCTGATAAGGGGCCCTATTGCAACTTCCTAAGAGCCCCCTGGCTTGAGCACACTAGGGGCCCTCCAGTCTTCTAAAGGGCCCCTCGACCTGGCAAGGTGGTGCGCTTTCTGGCTTGAATATGCCTGCAAAGTTGAAAAACAAGCAACAAATGGACATACATTAATTCAATGATATGTAGCCTTGTTTGGTTTTTCTTCAGAACTACCAGGTCCTGAAAAAGGTTTGTTATTTTTACTACTAGCACGTACACAAATGTCCCACTCTTCACGATTCGAAGCAAACGAAAGTATCCAATAGGGGGCGAGCACTAAAAGCTGGATAATTCGCAGCAGTTCGACGCCAGGGACCGCTAATGATCCAGTGAATTTTGACGTTGCAGGCATATAATAACAGTTTATTGATTTACAATTTGTTTATTTGCATATTTATTTGTTCATTTATAAATAAAAACATGAATAACAATTTGTTTGCAACATAAAAGTA
>VOPJ01010070.1:10094-33425 GCA_014673585.1 Semibalanus balanoides
CCCCTCAAACTAACAGAGGCCTATATAAGACCCCATCAGATTGACAGAGGGCCACCTCAAACCGACAGAGGGCCACCTCAAACCGACAGAGGGCCCCCTCAGACTGACAGAGGGCCCTCAGACCGATAGAAAGTCCCTTAGACCGACAGAGGGCCCCTCATGCCGACCAAGGGGCTCCTCAGGCCGAATGAGGGCCCCTTCAGACCGGCAGAGGGCCCCTCATGCCAACCGAGGACCCCCTCAGGTCGACCGTGGGCCCCCTCAAGCCGACCGAGAGCCCCCTTCAGACCGGGAGAGGGCCCCTCATGCCGACCGAGGGGCCCCCTCAGGTCGACTGAGGGCCCCTCAAGCCGACTGAGGGCTCCTTCAGACCGGCAGAGGTCCTCTCAGGCAAACAGAGGGCCCCACAAGTCCAAGATGGCCCCTTTCAGACCCGAGATGGGCCCCTTTCAGATCCGAGATGAACCCCTCTGAGCCGCGACGGGGGGGGGGGGACATTTGCCCCAAATGCCCTCCCCCTGGCTGCGCCCCTGCTATAAACACCCATGAATGTCCTGTTAGTAAAATAATTTTGGTTAGTGTGGCTTGTCTGACAATTGTGCTGTATTTGCTAGATGGTCAGAATGCACTTGGTGCTTTTTACTTGCTTGTTATTTTGCGGCAACATTGCCAGCCATCTTAAGCTTGACATATGCTCTTGCTCTTGATTTCCTTGCTCATGCGGCGATTCACGGCCATGTGAACTATCTTGTTCCAAGATCTTTGTAGTTCTCCTGTCCCCTGCTCAGCTAAAACAGATTGACTTGGCAAGTCAAGTGCTTGGAACAATTACTCCCATTGACGGACAAGACTACTGGTCTGGTCAGTGTCGACGGTTCCATGAATGATTACGTATCTGGTTAGTGTATGCTCCTTGGCTGCTTTCAGCAGGAAACCTATAAACTGTAGGGACAAAGGCCAAGTTGCGAACAAATTGGGAGAAATGTCCCGAAACCTTCACCTGAATTGAAACTGCAGATCCAGCTGGCCCTACACGTGGCTTTAGATGAAAAGCTGAGTTTGTGCGAGGGTTAAAGCTAAATTTATTGGTGCCATCTTCGCTGTACCTCGAGGGGCTTCATTGTGAATATTTGATGCCAAAACAGCAAGTACGCCCTGTAGTTCAGTGGGAGAGCGCTGAACTTATAACTTATCCTGGTAGTGGCAGCCCGAGTTCGAGTCGCTTTGGCGCCCGCTATTTGCTCCTGACTGGGATGGCCTGCGGCCGGTGGCAGCAGTCGCACACAAGGTCAGGTGACGTCAGTGAGCGGGGCGGACCGTGTCCAGGTATGTCGGGCAGGTACAAATTTCGTCTCCAAATTCTGCCGGCCAACATGAACTGCGCAATCGGGTGGTGAGGTCGGGACCAGCGCAACGAGCTTTGCTTAGCACGGATCCTGACCTCGGAAAGCCATCTATACAAAATAGTCGGGACTATTTTATTTAAGAACAGCTGTTCCCAAAATGGCGGCGCTGTGCGCAAACTGTTGTCTTTGTTGTCATTGTGTTGCTCCCCTCCTTTTTCGCTATGATGCCCTGCAAAACGAGGAATAGCACGATGCATGTTAACGTTGGGTCCGTTCAAGTTGTAATGGTTATTTTTCCTCCCACAGGATTCCGAGAACGACTCTCCGAGACCTTTTAGTGAGAAAGGTACCGAACCCTCGGGGAGGCAGGCCCGCAAGAATGCAAAAGACTGGTCCCTTCACCGTGTTCACTGAACGGCAGGAGAAGCTGCTTACTGGTCATCTACGGACGCTGTCCAAGCAGTTTTACGGCCTGACACGAAACTCCTTTCGTAAACTCTTATACGAAGTGGCTGAGCATTTAAAGCTGAAACACTCTTTCAACAAGGAAACAAAAATGGCGGGAAAGTACTGGCTGACTTGTTTTCTGAGACGTCATCGGACGCTCTGTCTCAGGAGGCCACAGAGAACAAGCTTGGCCAGAATGGCGGGATTTCGCCGCGCAGACGTCGAACGATTTTTCGACAACCTGCGAGCTGCACAGGTAGAACGGTACCCTCTCGAAGATGTCTACAACGTAGACGAGACTGGTATTACAGCGGTGTCGCGCCTGGTTCCAGATGGCCAGAGAGCCATTGGCCTGACGAACAGTGCAGAAAGGGGACAAACAACTACAGCTATATGCTGTATGTCGGCTGCAGGCGCCTTCCACCCTCCTGCGCTCGTGTTTACCGGGAAGTGCGTTGACCCGCGCATGAAACGCGGCGCACCACCCGGCACATCATTCTTCGCATCCGAATCTGGTTGGAGCAACGCAACCATCTTTACAGAGTGGATGCAGCACTTCGCTATGCGAAGTGGCGCTGGCCCTAAAAGGCCGGTGCTCTTAATCTTGGACAACCACGAAAGTCACGTGACGCTGAAGACGTACAACTTGGCAAAGGAGCACAACATCACGCTTGTCTCGCTGCCTCCGCACACCAGCCACAAACTGCAGCCCCTCGACGTCTCCTTCTTCGGGCCGCTGAAGTCGCGCTACAGTGCGGAAGTGCACAAGTTCATGAGACAAAACCCAGGCCAGAAGGTCACCCAATTCGAGATAAGCGACCTATTCTGCAAAGCTTACCTGCCCACCGCTTCGACCGAAAATGCTGTCCGTGGGTTTGAGGTCACGGGGATTTTGTCGCTGGACCCTGAAGTTTTCGGGGATGAAGACTTTGTCGCAGCTGAGAGCGTTTTGGACTGGGATAAAGACTTTGTCGCAGCTGAGAGCGTTTTGGACTGGGATGAAGACTTTGTCGCAGCTGAAAGCGTTTTGGACAACATAGAGGACAGACGCGACGGAAGCGGGCCTGACGAACGGGACATCGCCCCCAGAGCCTCCGTCTCCGTCTTCGCCGAGGCCTCCGCCTTCGGCGTCACTGACCGTGCCGACCCAGGCACCACCTCCGGAGGAGGCGCCTCCTCCGCCTTCGACTACGCTGACCGTGCCGACCTGGGCACCACCTCCGTAGGCGCCGCCTCCGCCTTTGACGGCGCTGATCGTGCCGACCCGGGCACTATCTCCAGAGGCGCCGCCTTCGCCTTCGGCGGCACTGACTGTGCCGACCGGGGCACCACCTCCGGAGGAGGCGCCTCCTCCGCCTTTGACGGCGCTGACCGTGCCGACCCGGGCACCATCTCCGGAGGCGCCGCCTCCGCCTTCGACTACGCTGACTGTGCCGACCCGGGCACCACCTCCGGAGGCGCCGCCTCCGCCTTCGGCAGCACTGACCGTGCCGACTATGACGTTATAGTCGTGCATAGGACCCAAAGGCTGCTATCGTCTGACGGTAAGTGAGTTGGCTGCGCGCAGGGCTGGAAGATGGCGAGAGCTGGGTGGTGCGTGCGGGTGGCTGGTGAAGCGAAAACTGGGTCGCTGGCATTTCTCAGAAAGACGTGTTGTAGTAAATATGGTTGTGATAGGTTGTATGAGAGTCTGGTGTAGTGATACGTTGTAAAACTCTGTTTTATAAAGCAAACTAGAACTGTACTGTACGCTTGGCGACTGGTTAACGTGGTACAACTTGAGAACGAATTGTGTTAAGCGTAGCAGAGGGACGGCGACGTTGACCTTTTTAAAACGCCCGTAATCTGTTAGTATACGGATACCTGCTGATTACGTGTGTGAGTAAAGAGGAATGAAGGCCAGTTTTCTGCGGGCGAGTGTTGGTAACCCTGATGGGGCATTCTAAGCGCAAACGACGCAAATAGAAGTGTAAAATAGACACCCGTCGATGCGAACCGGGATTTTGACAAACATGGTGCGATAGGGGGTAGATCGGCGTTGAATACGCCAGTTTGGTGGCAAGTTAAAGTGTCAAGTTCCGGTTCAGTGGTCGTGGCGATAGTGCCTAGGGCATTGTGTTGAAAGGTCTATTGTAGACATGTGCAGCCGTGATTTCAGAGCGTGGTGATGGTATGGCATGACAATCGTGTCGGCGTGTTGGGTTGCTATATTATTGGGTGCTGGTTGAGTTCTCTATTCGGTTTTTGGAAAAGCAGCGGTTAGCATGGTGTAAGTGGTTATGGTGGTTCGTGTCCACGGGCGGCCGCGCGGCCCAGGTAGTAGCACAGCATCAAGCTCGGGAGACCTGGTCCGTGGTGGACGAGGCTCAGGCCAGCCTCAGGAAAGGAGGAGGAGGGGAGAAGTGCCGCTCAGGTCGACCAGGGACAGGTGTCAGCGGAGAATATTGGACAGGACGATGGCTGTGCTTGGCTTTGTAGGGGATGACGACCTCGTGTCAGGTGAATGTCCAGAGGGCCTATTAGCGGATGTCACAGGGCGTAGGAAGCCAGAGGGGGTCCGGTGAGGTCAGAGGGGGGCCTCTTAAAGCCAGAGGTCATCTGGAAACTAGAGGGGAGGTGAGAATGGGAACCTAGGGAGGTCAGAGGTTGGCCCCCAGCAGCCAAAGGGGGTCCTTTGGAGGTCAGAGGTGGGCCCCCAGAAGCCAGAAGCAGCCCTTTGTAAAGCCAGATGGTAGGTGAGAGGAGCACTATGGAGGTCAAAGGTCCCTTCTCAAATTGAGGCCCTTTCTCAAATGGAGGCTCACTACTTTTCGGCCTGTCATCATTTACATAAATCCGTGGAGCCGCCCCTGATTTGGTGGTGCCTTTATGCCATCGTTAAAATAAAAGCCTTCAAATGCGAGCTAATATAATTTATAATGTTTTGGGTTCGTTCATCCGAGCGCTCAAGTAATTACGGAAACTTCTTACAACATACATATTACATAAAAGGCTGAAACGCAGGTTTGCACATTTTTTAGCGATTGACCCGTCAAATAGGATCTTCGTGCACATCGTGGTGGTTGTTTTGAGTCGCTACCTGATCACCCTTTTTATATCGGCTCCTATGGAATTGTATCATGTTAATTTTAGGTATCAACAGAGATAACGCGATATATTTAATATTGATCTGACTTATTGATTTGCCCAATCTTCTTGATGTAACTACCATATGCATGACAATATAGCATTAAATCACACTTAAACACATAATGGCATATGAAGCATTACATCATGCATATTGCCCCATCATTTAAATTTTGCCTTGAAACTGCACCTTTGTTCTACAAAACATAATCGAATATTCTTAGACAATGCCGTTGATATAATTAAGAGTTGAAAGATCATGGTAGAAGATGGAGATGGCCGACACCTAGCTTCAAAGTTGCGGGGGCGTCACTCCCGCAGGTCCAAAATTGAGGTGGCGAGGTGCCTCCACTGCCCCCAGGGTTCCCACGTCCCTGTGTGAACTGTTGTGTTTGACGTCTCATTCCTCTACGGAAAAAAACCCAGAACGATCTTAATCATTGTCATATTGGGGATCCATGGACATTTTGCAGTCGATTGATATGCATTTTGTATCACACTTGACAATTCATTTGTTGGAGTTTCGCGAGGCTAGACCGGCCTGAACGCCCACTGTGCGTTGTGTTCTAGTCGCTTCTTGATTGTGACCTGACCCTTGTCCGTCCATGCATCCCGGCCAGCTGCCATCGCTTCACGCGACTTCCCGCCAGGCCCACCTGTATGCGTCTGGCCCGACCGAAGCGCCTGCAGCGGCGTCCTGGCCGCAGCGGCATGGCTGGAGTCAGTCCGGTGCGTGCGGCCGGCTCAACAGGGGCCGGGCCAGCTGGGCACTGGCCGACCCAAGTGCTGGCCAAAGAGCGGAAGAGACATGGCAAATCAGAATTCAGGTAAATAATAAGTTCCAGCCACCGGTGGAAAAGACAGCGAATGAGAAAGGTCACGTCGGCCGAGGTGAGTGGTGGTTACGCCGTCCCTCTCTGTTCCTGCTGTGCTTTAGGCGTAATGCGGAAAGTTGATGCTCGTTTCGTTTTCGATGCATACTTACTTTTGGTTTTAGGTTGCCTCTTTAACACCTTCCAAGAATGAATATGATTCTTGCAAGTGATTGTTTGTGATGGATCCATAGCAAGTTTTTTTCGCTTTTGGTGGAGAGACTGAGACAAGTCGCAACTACAAATGCATTTCCGTAAACATTCGAGTGTTATACACGACAGGTGGCACTACGATGAAAGCAACTTCACGATTCCGACAGTGACGTTCGACGGAATCACAGCCGTATGACCTCGAATTGGTATTATGGTATCACAACATCAAAATATTATTTCTATGTATAATATCGCGGTTATTTCACATTATTCAATGTCCCTATCTCATCTTAATTGTTTATGATTCGACTAGATAATTTGTTTAGAATGTTTGTGAATTACATGAACTAGTGGACGGTTAACCCTATTAGTGTCGGGGGAAGCTAAAACGACCCCCCCCCCCGAGTTTTTTTTCACTGCTGTTTCCAAACGAGTAAAGCAAAGCCTTGTAACTTTTTTACTTCCCTAGATCATGGCCACGTTTTGGCAAACTTGTAAAGTTTTAAACTACCAGGGACGTTTCCAGGCACACTTTCTGGGGTTGGGGTGAAAAGGGGGAGCATGTTTTGGTTTCAAGCTTGACTCGGCTTTCAAAAGGAAACAGTACCCATTATCTAACCGTTTTAGATACTAGTCTTCAACTTTCACACCTTTCTCTACTGCCTTCTGTATACATTTTTTTTTAAATATCGCATAGGCGTTTTCATGGACATTTCTTGGGAGTCATTTTGAGCCAAGGGTATCAATCAAAATGTGAAAAGATAACAATTTCCAACTCGGGGAACCTCCTTCGCTGTTCTTGCATAACCTTGTGTGATATATTTTTTTCCTGTATTTTGTATTTCCCATAGGCGACTCCAGGAACGGGTTTTGGGAAGCAAGTGTACACACACATTGTGCTTTTTAACATAAAATTTTATTTTACCTTGTTTTATGTAGTGCGACATCATCTGCATATATCACAATTGTTATTTGTGGCATGTGCGATCCCAGGGATATGATCCAAGCGCACGGCCCATTGTAATAGGCGGCTCCAGGTATGAAACTAGGGGGCATTGTGTACCCACGATCTGCAACTACATAGCCAAGGATATCAACGTTACCCTGAACGCGATTTTGCAGCTGGTAATTTCATGCAATAACATAACATAACGTAACGTATTCGGGAGTAAGAAGGCCACTTGGCTTGATGGTCCCGTTCTCATCGAGCTTGGGTACAGTTTGACTCAGTCAGGAATATTGAAGCGGATGCCTGCCCAGTGGACATCCAGACGGGATTTGAACTGGTTCAAGGATGAGGCTAGACATGTATATCATCTGCATGTATCACAATTGTATTTTGGGGCATACCCAGGTATAAAATTAGGGGAATTGTGGACCAGTGGCGTGACACTACATAACAAAATATATACATGAGCAAAGATAAAGATAAGACAAGGCTGAATTTCCCTCATTTTCCTTTAACCTTATGTATCACTTCTTGAAAGGACACTGACTGCAAAACTCACTCAGATAAATTGGAACAAAACTAGCACTCTATTTGCAATAATTTAAATGTATTATGAGTCTGGGTTATATGGTACACCCCAGTCCCCACATCATCCGAAGGTTTGCAAGATTCCATGGCAACTTTCAAGGACATGATCCAAGAATCATGAAGATCTCACAACTTTATGCAAAAGATNGGGTTTCAAACTGTCAGTGATTCAATATACCTCCACTTTTCTCTCGCTTCCTAAAAGTACCACGGCCTTTAACACTAATAGGAAACGACCCAAACGACCTAAGTTAAGGAAACGAAAGAACGGGCACGGACAACACAAAATACCTGAGAACTGTCTTCGCTACTTGGTCCGCTAAACAAAGGCTTTTAGTTTTAAACTTCGAGAAGAGATTACAATGTTGTGCAGCGTGGAAGCTGACGTGATAAGCTATCTCTCTCCTGCTATCCGCACATTGTATGCTGCAACTTTAGAGAACAGCTAAAATGGTACTAGCCAATTTCCAAAACACTTCTACATTGAAAAATATGCTGTAGCGCTTTCATTGAGCATATATGTTATAGGGTTGTGATGACTTTATCGGCATATGCAGTGCACTGAGATTCTAGATTATATCACCCAAGCAAATCAGTATACAAATAAATGTGAATTAAATGGAAGCTGATACAAATACAAAATTGTCTAGTTACGCAAAAGCTATATCATCGTTCAGGCAGGCATTGGCTTACTGATGTTTTGCAGTGATCTACGATTGATATATTTTCATGTATTATAAATTGTCATCGTTTCAGTTTTGTAGGATAATATCAAATGTGACGTGCAAACACCAGCATTCAGTTATTAAGCTAATATGGCGAGGAACAAGCTTGGTTAATTTAATTTTATCAATGATGTATGCAGTTATTTATGATGATTACATGCGTGCGCTGTGTTTCTAAACAAACATGAAGTCGACACATAGCCTCGCCGATTTTTTTTGCAGACAATCACGCAGTTCACAGATCGACTGACCTTGTTTCTAGACGATCAGGGAGTTGATTCTGTCGCTAAAGCTGATCTGTTCGTCGTCGACCGCCGGCGCTTCCCTGAGGCCCAGCTGTGACCTGAGGTCGCCGGGGCCCAGCACTACGCCGCTCTCAGTCTCCGGCTCCCAGGTGGACGCCGACGTACGTTTTCTCCGGCCCCTGCCAACACAAGGGACAAAGGGTATCAGAGAAAGCAGACAACATAGACATCAGGGACACAGGGTGTCAGAGGAAGCAGACAACATAGACATCAGGGACACAAGGTATCAGAGGAAGCAGACAACATAGACATCAGGGACACAGGGTGCCAGAGGAAGCAGACAATACTGCCTCTAATCAAGCACACTTCAAATCTCATTGGAATGACGAATGTTATGACATTTTGCAATACTACATAATCAATCGCACCTACTTGAATCTCTATCCTCTTTCACCGGTTAGTGAGTATTCGTGAAGAGGAAGAGAAATCTAATTTGTGAGCGGTGACAAAGTGGTTCAAACTGCTGCTCAGAACTAAAGACTTAAAAGGTTTGGCAGTGCGACGTTGTTGGACAGCTGGCCGGGACGCTGTCTCGGGACAGCACGCGCTCGGTACCGTCTGTTGAACCGTAACTAACACCGGTGACCACTTCAAACGGGTTGGTAATTGACCGTCCGGCGGTCTGAGTCGGTCTGGCCGCAGGCTCACCCGAACTGCCCGCCGGGGAGGGAGGGGGGGAGGGCTTATCTGTCTTGTCAGGGACCCGGCTAGGACAGGGACGGCGTGGCAACGGACGGCGTGGCAACGGATCTGTATCTCAGTGCTCCTGACTCTTCCTTGTGTCTCAAAATATTTTGTCTCTTATGCATGTATGCACTAAATACTTGCTTTACAGATGACACAGTTTGACTTCATTCGCTTGGCATGCCACGTTTCATTTTCGGAAAGCTACTGCACGCGATTTGTTTTCAGTTGGTAATAGTATATCGCACACCAGTGTCGGATTCGGTAGGAAGGGGCATGGGGCCTTGCCCCTGTTGAGTCTCGAAGGGGTCCATTTGCCTGGGGGCCCTTGCCGAATGGTGACACAAAACGAAGTTCACTCAGTTTGCAAACAAAGTGCAAGTAAATTTGTCCGCTCTGACCTCAAGGGGGCCTACTCTCACTTGTAGATGGACCACTCTGCCTCCAGAGCTACTCTGGTCTCCGTAGGGGTAACTCCGGCTTCCAGAAGACCCAATCTGACCTTCAGAGGGCCCATTATGGCTTGAAGAGGGATGATTCGGATTTGTAGAGACACATTTTGACTTAGGAAGGGCATTTGTCTGCCGGGAGCCAGTTGGGAAAGTATTCTTAAAAAGCCTTGCTGAAGAACACCCGTTCAATTATTAAATGTCAACATTGTCCATCGGTGCTGTCTGTCGGTGCTCCACGCGGCGAAATCTAATGAATCAATGTATGCCCTCGCCCCTGATACCGGGGGAGAGGGCTATAGTAATTACATTGGATTCCACAGCGTGTAGCACCGACAGACAGAGACAGAGACAGAGACAGAGGCAGTGCCGATGAAGTGGACAGAACATTTGCACTACACTGTACATATCTTTATCTGTCAAACGATATCTCCCGCGTACTCATCATTCAGTGCACTGGATCCAGTCTCCAGTTGGCACACACGCACACGCACACGCACACGCACACGCACACGCACACGCACACGCACACACAACTATCCGCATGTCGTCGCCATACTGCTCTATTGTCACGTTGGTGCCAGTCACGTTGGTGCCAGTACGTGCTGGTGTGTGCCGGTATGTATGTAGGACGTACGTGTGTGTGATAGTTGTGTATGCTCTATGACGTGGCCAGGGTATCAGCGATAGCTGGCCTCTCTCGGCTACAGCACGCTACGCACGACGTTCTGACCATGATCGATGGGACTATGGGAGTAAACTTTCGAGCTGGGATTCGAGGCTAGACTATTACCGGGCACAAACACTGCCGACGCTTCTCGGTGATGAGTACCCAGAGCTTACTTGTCTCCATGTATTCCTTCGCTAGACGCAATTAGCTCGTTGAACATAACCAGCATTTTTGTTAGCGTAATTTGTCAAAACAGACTGGTGTTCCTCTTGCACAGGCTCCTTTTTTCGGACTTGCCAAACGAAGGATTTGTTGTTAGCAGGTACGTTTGGAGAAGCCGTGATTATTCTTAAAGGAAATAGTTCACTATTAACACGGGGTCTTGAGTTGAGATAGCCAAGTTGTGGCGCATGCTCGAAAATGCCTTGTGACGCTTTCACATTTTCAAAGAAACCTCTTATTTATGTAATATTCAGTCCTAAAATTCGGGACCGGGTAAACCCGGTAACTCCAATCGCTGATTGGCTTATTTTTGCTGATATGACGCATGATTGTGACGTAGAGATGACCATAAGATATGTGGGAAAAGTGTTTAGGATAGAGAGAACGCATGGTGCTATGGAGACTCGCGACCAAAGAACATATTGTTCTCAGTACCATCTGGGCAGATAGGACCAAGACGAGTCATTTCCCTGGATTGCAAGAATACACTTGTAGGATTTATCGGTGATTTTTGATGCTTAAATCGATCTATAAACGTTATTCCTCAGCAAACATTTTCAGCGAAATTATTCAGACGTACCTCAGTTTACAGATGGAACCGAAAAATCCGTCTTCAATCTTGTGGCGTTGCGTTATCTGGCGTGCCATAGGGTTTTCAGGAATATCCCGGTTTCAGCTGCACTGAAAATATGCAAAAGAATACACTGATATTTTTCGTGAATGAATACAATGGTAATAACCGCAAGCCTTGTAAAAATTTAAACACAACTTTTCAAACGTCCATAGATGAACCACCGGAAAACTTCTTCCCTTTGTGATAGGAGACACAAATAACTGCAAAAGAATATTTTGTATTCTTTGCCCGTTTGATTGTTTATGTGTGACTGTGCGCCCAGTTAAAGGGCTTATCCCGATCGTAGACTATGCAAATAAATAAATGAATAAGCACTGATTTCACTTCGAATTAAATCTTCGAATGGTTCTAAAAGCGTTACATTTTTGCGCAATATTCAAAAAAGTTATTAAGACAAGTAATCCCGGTCTAGAATGGGCGCCACCATCCCTCCAAATCGATGACGTTTTGATGACATACGTGCTTCTAAGCAAGCTGATTCGCATTACTTAGAGGAAAAAAATGCGAATTATCACCAAATAATTGACATTTTAATTTGCTTTTTCTGCTAAATATAGGTTTCTTTGACTTACTAGTAATATGACACTTAATTTCTTGCTTCTCTTCATCATTTCTGAGCCTTTTCTCGTTTTTTTCTTCTTCAAGGCGAACTATTTCCTTTAAAGGAAATCAGTCACAATTTATAATGGATCTTTAAACTGAGATAGCATTTTTGATGATCATGTCTGAAAATCACTTAAAGTATGCTTTGTTTGGTTAAAAGGACTCTGAATATATTTAATGTTTTATCCTTAAACTTGGTGCTTTGGCGACATTTTTAGTTCTATGTCGAAAACCGTGCGTTTTTCGTGGTAGCATGTGTTAAAAGCAGCGTTACTGGACCAGCAAGCCAACCCTTCGCCATTGACAGTATTTAATATTATGCTAGTTTGATAGCAATTATAGGATAATCATTACATTGCCACTTAACACTTTATAAACAATTATTTTTACATAAGTTCTGCGTTTTTGACATCTTTTTCAGAGTATTTTTTACACAAGTTCTGAGTCCTGCGCACCATGTCAAGAAAAATGCGCCACTTTTGAAATCCCTGCTTCTTCTTGCACTCTATGGGGCTGAATATGCGAGCCTGTTTTTTCTTTTATGTTGCTTTGGGGTATATCTTGATAGTTTAGCCACACCAATGTCATATTAAACATTTTCAGGTACGAATTATTAGCACATTCAACGGTTTGGAGATTTGGCTAGGCGACTGATTTCCTTCAATTCAACCGACTAATGTTCAACATTTAATTGGTTAACACGGTCGAGTGTTCCACGTTGCGGTGGTTACCACGACCGAATGTTCCATTGTTTCACATTGTCTGTACCTAGCGGTTGACACTTGACGCAATTAAATGTTTCACGTTGCAGTGGTAAGCACTGTCGCCTTTATTGGAGCGAGCCTGGAGCCATCGGAGTACCGGTCTAGTACACGAACCTAAACCCTCCCTTCAGAGCGTGACCTATGACGGGACGCCCTACGACGGGACCCCTACGACGGGACGTTCTCTTTAAAGACGAGCCACACCACTGCCCAGTGCCCAGTCGCGGGCAGCTTAGTGGGGAAGACGGTGTGTCGCGTGGGAGGGCAGATCCATATATCTTACAACAAAAAACGCAAATACCATGCATTACCTAATGCTGCGAAATAAACATCAGCTCATCCTCCTGGTATCGACCAGCA
Source organism: Semibalanus balanoides (assembly GCA_014673585.1). Classification (NCBI taxonomy): domain Eukaryota; kingdom Metazoa; phylum Arthropoda; class Thecostraca; order Balanomorpha; family Balanidae; genus Semibalanus; species Semibalanus balanoides. The sequence continues at coordinate 22,992 of VOPJ01010070.1, forward strand.
GTAAGTGTTCCCGAAATATCCTCACTTCTGCTGCAGGTACAGTTCATTACCTGGCAGCGGCATCCCATATATCTTCATCTCATCACCCCCGCACCGGCCGGCCGACCTGGCCGGGGCCGGGGCCGGGGCCAGGGCCGGGGAAACGAGAGCCAGGGACCCGTGAGTTGGGCACAGCCAAGGATTACAGAAGATCCGTGGCACAGCCATGTGATGGTAACTCTTCGACTTCGTGGCGGTGGAACAGGATGACATGTATGATTCGTTTATAAACAGAGCAGTGCCAAAATTTAAGCACGATAGTGCTTTTGCACTGTTACTGACATATTTTTGCTTTATTTTGTATGTTTTAACAGCAATAAACTCGGTGTATGATGATGATGATGATGATGAACTTGAGCGCCGCCGACCTGCGGGCTGGTGGCCGGGTCGGGCCGGGCTGGGGCGGGCCGGCAACCGGCCGGGCCGGGGCCGGCCGGGGCCGGGGCCGGGCCGGCGGGCCAGGGGCCGGGCCGCGCCGGGCGGGCCGGGGCCGGGCGGGGCCGGGACCGGGGCCGGGACCGGGGCTGGGACCGGGGCCGGGCCGGGGCGTGGGGCGGGCCTCGGAGCCGGGGCCGGCCGAGGGCCGGGCCGGGGCCGGGCCGGGGCCGGGGCCGGGCGGGCCGGGGCGGGGCCGCCGGGGCCGGGCCGGGCCGGGGCCGGGCCGGGGGCCGGGGCCGGGCCGGGCCGGGCCGGGCCGGGGCCGGGCCCGGGCCGGCCGGGCGCCGGGCCGGGGCCGGCCGGGCGGCCGGGCCGGGCCGCCGGGGCCGGGCCGGGCGCGGGCCGGGCCGGGCCGGGGCCGGGGCCGGGGTCGGGGCCGGGGCAGCTGGAGCCAGGGACCCGTGTGTTGGGCACAACCACGTGATGGAAGCTGAACGTTGAGAGTAGCGCCTTTCACAAATTGGTAATCATATTCGGGGATGAAATGGGATGAAGGTGGAAGGAAATGAAGTGTGTTTTGTATTATCATGTTGAAATAAATATGAAGAGACATAATCTAACAAATAACTACAGAGACACTTAACTAACAACAGCTCCAGTATCGAAATAGTTGGGAACGGGGGTCTGTTTGCCAAATATTTAAAGCAGAGAGTGTGCAGGTCTTGATTAACAAGGATATATAAAAGCAGGGTATATCCACTACATATAGGAGCGGATGAAAAAGTGTACCCTACCCTCCCATCCTCCTTCCTCCTCCTTCGAATAAAACTAATTGACAGCACTAAGTGAATACAAGGATCGTTATTACTATTCTAATCAAACCAAACAGCTTATGTTCCCTGACTTCAAGTTTTATCTCGATACATTAATATTAAGATACATGAGAGAGACGTGATATATTTTAAATAAGCTCTGTGAATAAGTTATTGGTAGCTTCATTTCAAGGAACAGTTACACGGAGACGGAGTTATCTCAGTTCGACTATTAGTAGCTGTTACCCTTGATGGTATACACTGCGCAAGTAACGCTCAGTTTCCTAAAAACAAAACAGGTGGATCGAAACAATAACACCCATAACAAGCAGACCAAATGACCCTGACTGACTCTCAGTGCTGATCGAATATCACCAGCCCTGTCACCCGTACAGTTGATTTGAAAGTTGTTTACGTGGGAGGGAGTGGCCGAGTCACAATACGGGCGAAACAGAGGTAAAATTGCAGCCGACTTTTGACATCACGTTAATTGAGAGCCAATTGGTTTGGTTCAAACATGAATCTCGATTCATTCAGTGTCACCAAAAGTACGCATGATCATTGATCATTAAGCATAAGGCATCATCACTTAGTTTGTTAGTTCACTACTTTAACTGTGCCCGCGCTGTAACCAGTCAAATTGCAGCAGCTTGGATAACGACAGTGAAATGTCATATTGTTGACTTCTGATATGAACCACTACCTATTGATGCATGTAAAAACGGGCTATGCAATGTTCCCGGTGATGCAGTTTTCTTGTGCTTGAACGTGAACTTTCTCTGTCCGCAAGGTGGCATTTTATTCTAACGCAAAACTGGTGCTTTCTCGGCTACTAAAGCTTGTATGCCCCGAGACCAAATATCTACAAGCGCTGGCAATCAGCAATGAAGTGTCAATAGCTTCGTTCATTTAGCATTTAAATAAAAAGTTGTCGTTGGCGGATGTGCGCGGTTTTAGATTGCACGATTCTTGATTCAAAATATGTAATATGATTTTCTTTAGCACGCACGAAGATGTCACAAGAAGAAAAAGAAACTATTGCCACAGCACGGTATGACAGGAAAGTTACTATTGGATAGAAAGCAATTCGGCAGCTGTCAAATACAGCGCCTTGGTGTGCGCGAGGCAAACAGAATGTGGTCGCTCCCAACCTCGAAATACTGTCGCTACGCTGCAGCGGAATAAATTAAACCGGAAACATGTACTTTTCTACAGAACTACATCGCTTAAAGGGAATAGTTCACCTTGAAAAAATGAGAAAAAGCTCAGAAATGATAAAAAGAAGCAAGAAACTAAGTATCATATTACTTGTAAGTCAAAGAAACCTATGTTTACGCGGAAAAAGCAAATAAAAATGCCAATTATTTGGTGATAATTCATATTTTTTCCTCTAAGTAATGCAAAATCGGCTTGCTTAGAAGCACGTATGTCATCAAAACGTCATCGATTTGGAGGGATCGTGGCGCATACAAGGCAGTACTTGCCTAACAAACTTGTTGAAGATGACGGGAAATGCAACGCTTTTAGAACCACGGAGATTAATTCGAAGTCAAATCACGTGCTTTATTCGTTTATTTATTTGGCATTAATCGCAGACGGGATAAATCATTATTTGGCGGAAGTCACATAGATAAAACATAACAGGCAAAGAATACAAATATTCTTTGCCGTTATTTGTGTTTATCCAAGAAAGAAGCTTCCGTGGTTCATCTTATGGACGTTGAAAAGTTGCGTTAAATATTTCAAACATTAGCCTATACCATGTATTCATTTACGACAAATTATCAGTGTATTCTTTTGCATAATCAGTACAGTGGAGCCAGTCAAACGGGAGTTATTCCTGAAACCCATGCACTCAAGGAAGCAAGCAAGATGAAGACGGATTTCTGGACCCCATCTGTAGGACTAGGTACCTTACCCGTACGTCTAAAATTTTGCTTGGAAATGTTGCTGAGAATCGTTTTATAGACGATTTTAAGCATCAAAAATACGATAAATCCTCGCAAAGTTTATTCTTCAATTCCAGGGAATGAGGTACTGAAACAAATTTTTCTTGTCCAGTCCAGCACTAAAAGCGTTGTCTATCAAACACTTTTCCCAAAGTCTTACGTCATCTCTACGTCATAATCATGCGTCACATCAGCCAAAATGAGCCAATCAGCGATCGGAGTTACCGGGTATACCCAGTCCCGACTTTTAGGACTGAATATTCAATAATTAATAGGTTTTTTGGAAAATGTGAAAGCGTCACAAGTCATTTTCGAGCATGCGCCACAACTTGGCTATCTCAACTCAAAACCCAATGTTAAAGGTGAACCATTCCCTTTAAGCGAAATAACGTGGCCCTCTCGCGTTTCCGGCGAGATTGGTGGCTGTGCCGCTCTCCAGACAAGTGGGACGAAAGCTCCCCGCTGGGAGAGATCTGAGATCAAAGCGAGCCGCGCTCCCGTCACATCGCACCAGGTGGGTAAAATCGCGCCAGGTCTGAAGAAAAACACACATTAAATCAGGGCAGGCACAGACTATAAAGCCTTATCGATGTGACGGTCTGGGTCCAAGCGCAGCCATTTTACTGTGTTTGCTTTCAGTCTGTTCTGATATTTTTCGCAGACTGCAACAAATATAATCTCACTAGAAGATGGTTGAACCCGTCACCCGTGTAATCTGTAAACGCATACTTTTTTCAGAAGATCGTTATGAGTCAATATCTCTGTATGTGCATTAGGGTGTGTCATCGAGGGGGTGATTCTCTTGGAATCAACTGAAACAAAGATATTCCTTGGCGCTGGAGCCCAAAAGTACACGGCACCATTAACAGTTCTTCCCAGAAGCTTTGGAATCGTGAGGCGCGAAGCCGATCGAAGTGTCGCCTATAAACTGACGCCCGGCGTTGCAGTCTCCGTATGTGAGCGCCACGGCCGCCGCATGTACACCAAGCCGTTGCGGCAAAGCGATGCAAAAATAACTTCGCGTATTGAAAGATGCGCCGAACTCTTTTGAAACTGATACGGTGTTAAAATGGTCTGGTATTCTAAGCTCCTATAAGCATTCAGACATGACCGACGAGGTCCCTATGGCAGAAACTTATGCGTTTTTGAGTATAAAACCGCCTGTACGAGTTACGTAGATAGACTGCTTTTCGATTTCACTTCTCGAAGACACCTCACGTGCTGCAATAAACCATGCCTATCCTATGACTCACAATATATAACCTGTGGGACAACTTATACAACTTTTTCGCAGTGCACGTGGTTTAAGATCCCATTTACTGTATTTAAGAAACACGGCACTTACAAATGCACACAGACATTACACCAGTGCCGAGTCCTTAAAAATGTGAACGGCAGTTACATAGTCAGCAAATAGCGTAAGCATGAACCATATTACGACATTACTATTTATGGCATAAAGTATGATTATAAGTAAATTATTAACGATGGGAATGCATGAACAACCAAATGATACGTTTGAAGACGTGCAACATTCATGCTGATGGAATTATAAACAAATGTGTTTTCATATTTACCTGGCATAGTGCAGTTGGTTGATTCGCCGCCGGGCTAACGCGGTTTCGGAGGAGTCGCTCTTGAACCCCGAGACCAGCAGGTACAAGCAGATTGCTGGTCGCATGGCTCAGCTGCTGGACGGTCAACCGGCAAGATTGGCACGTTGCCCGGCATACGGCTACCTGAGATTCTCAAATTCCACAACGTCCCTCTCCCAGACCTCTCCTGCTGAGCAGGTCTTGCCGAGTTGGGCCAGATCAAAAGATTTCTGTCCGTGGTCGTGGCCGTCCAGGTCAGCAGCGAATGTTCAAGCTCGTTTGCCGTGCAGCTGGAGTGAACTAGGCACGGTGACTTCAGTGACCAGCTTCAAACAGTGCCGGCGCACGCCGCGCTTTTCTCCCGGTGTTGACGGCTGTGCGTCGCAGCCGCGCAGCATGAGCAAGCAAACGCAAAGAGCCCAGGATCTTCGCCATAGCCAGCGATAAACTTGAGGCCGTGAGGCTGTTACAGACATTATCCCTTGTGCGACCGCACACAGCCTCCACTTCTGCGAGATCTGAGTGACGGCGAGTTGTGGGGCATAGTGCAGGCTCCGATGGCCATCCCGCCCTATCCAGTTCACACCCATGGGTGGTGGAGAGGGCCGTGCACGCCGTCACCGAGGCGTGATCGGCGGTAATGGGAGAAGATTCACGGCTTGGCCTCATCACGGCCAAGCTCAGGCACCGCCATATTCTCCCCACCATCTGCTTTAAGAAAGATCTACTCTGAAGGTATGCTGGCAATTGCTAACTAATGACATCCTCAAAAGAATTAGATTACCGTTTCGACTTCAATCTATTGGACAATATATGTTGTGCAATGTACTTCAACCTAAGTTGTACAATTAAAGTCGAACCGGGAATCTGACACTTTTGAGGATGAGATTAGTTGACAACTTCCAGCGTACCTTCTAGCAAGATGTTTCCTTAAGTTGATGTGGGGAGAATTCTGGCGGTGCCTGGCTTGCTGGCTACGTGATGAGCCAGGCCGCGCCCTTCTGCCATTACGTACGATCAGCATCGGTGACGGTCACAATAAATTCTTGTGCACGCCCTCTCCACCGCCTGGGTGGTGAACCTGGATATATGGGCGGGATTGGCCATCGGAGCCTGCACTATGTCCCCACAACTCGCCGTTCACTCAGATCTCGCAGAAGTGAGAGCTGTGTGACTGGTCCCCACCAGGAGATCATGTCTGTATAGCTCACGGCCTCAAAGTTTATTCCGCGGATTGGGCAAAGATCCGGGCCTCTTCCGTTTCTGTTCAGTTGCTTATGGCTGCGACGCACACCGTCCAAACACGGGACGAAAAAGGCGGCGTGTGCGGCTGTTTGAGCGGTCACCGAGTCACCCGTGCACTTGCTTCAATCTGCCGCGCACGGCAACAAGCTGAACCTCCGCCGCCTCTGCCTGAACCTGGACGGCACACCCACGGGAACCGAAATATTTTTCTGACATCATCGGGCCAAGACCTGCCCGAGAGGTCTGGGAGATGAATGTTATAGAATTTAAGACTCAGGAGTCGTAGTAACATTGGGCACGTGCCCCAATCTCCGGGTTGATTTCTGGTCCAGCACTTAAGCATGGACCAGCAGCTGCTGACCTGTGACCTCAGGGGTTCCAAAGCGACTCATGTCCGGACCGCCGTTAATCCAGCGGCGAATCGCCACTGAACTATGCTTAGGTAAATATGAAAACACATTGTCTTCGAATTCATAGCAATGAATGTTGAAACTTCTTCAAGTATCATTGAATTGTGTATGTATTAATTGTGAAGCATTTACTCATTATCATACGTTATGCCATATAATGTCGTATTATTTGCATGTTCATGCTTACTCATTTGGGCTTAGGGGCCCTCAACTCAATGGTATATGTGGCGCTTACGCATTTGTTGATATCAATTTGCCGTTACCTAAGGACTCGGCCACTGTAATGTTTATGTATGTATTTGTACAGCGTGTTTCAAATACATGTAAATGAATCTAGACCAGCCACGCACTGCTGAAAAGTTGTATAAGTTTTCCGAAGGTAATTATGATATATTGTGAGTCAGATGATAGGCATGATTTTGTTTGCAGCACAGAGGTGTCTTAGAGAAGTGAAAGTCGAAAAAGCTACTATTAACTACTCGTACAGCGAGTTTATACTCAGCAACACATAAGTTTCTGCCATAGGGACCAATCAGTTACCCAATGTCTGAAACTGCTATTGGAGCTTAGAATAAGCACATTTGCACACGTTATCAGATTGCAGAAGAACTCGCAAGCATCGTTTTCCATACGCGAAGTTATTTTGCATTAGGCTGGCCGCGCAATGCTTGGTGTTTTTCCTGCGGCGGCAGTGCGCTCAAAATACGGAGACTGCAACGCCGGGCGCGTCTATAGCGACATTTCGATCGGCTCGCGCCTCCACGAATTCAAGTTTCTGGGAGGAAACTTTTGTGATGCCTTTTACTTTGGCTCCAGCGCCAAGGAATTTCTTTGTGGCACTTGGTTTTGTTACTGATGACACACCCTAATGTGCATACATTTAGAGCCTTGATGTGCATCAATGAATTTATTATATCCAGTGAAACGCTGCAAGTGAATATTTTGCGAATTATTTGAACAAAGCTAGTTTAGGAAACGCAAGGCCCATTCTAACTCTGCCTGAGTTTAAAATACCCCGCTTTTACGCTCTCATATATAAACTTACACAACTGTGTGCGTATTTACAAAATAAAAGCAAGTATATATACTTCTTTCGAAACCCATGAGCAATGTTTTCCCAGCACTATTTGAAGTGCATCATATCTGGTGCTGGTGTTTAAAATTTGTGCGACCCTGGACAATGTCCCTGAAACAAATTGCCGACACTAAAAGGGCTGCTGTTGGTTGTAAAGTTGATGTTTTGATTAAATTGCCTATGTTTAATTTTTTGTCAAATTTGTTTGGGAAAACTTTTTTTGCAATGATGATATAAACCATAGTGTTGTACCCTTACAGCCAGGTAAAAAGTTATACAAAGCTTGTAATGCTGACAATTTATGAAACAATTTCAAAACCAGTACAATCAGGCCACCTTAGGGGCAAAGTTAAACTGCTAATTTGGTTTCCTTGTTTATGTAATGTCTGTCAAATGTATAGGATCGACGGTCATATTATCGAAACAAGCAGGATTCAAAAATATTTTCCACTCCATTGCGTAAGAAAACAATACGAGAAAAGCACTCAGTTTGATGAGATCCAAAAGTACTTGCAAGCAGCTTGCATGTAACGGTCATTGAAAGTGTGGAATGCTTATCAACTGTAACTTAAAATATATTTCGTTAGTAATATTCTTATGCAAAATGTGATGAATTCACAATATGTTTTTTCCCGCCTATCGATTCCAAGTCATAACTCCTTTTTGTGGGAAAGGGGGATTATTTCCCATTAATGTGGCTGGGCTGGGTTTTCCATGTCAACTTTTCATGGCTGGATATCATTAACCCTAAAGAGCGATACTCCTCAGTGGTCATTAAGCAAGAGAAACTTGATTTCCGAGTTGAGTGTAGAGTGTTTCTCCCCGATATTGCATGAACTTGCATGAACTAATAAGACATTCATATTATAACAGAATGCAGCATGGCTTCTTTTAACCCGCGAGTCACTGGGGGGGGGGGGGTTAGCCCCCCTGAGGAATATGTAAAATATCTAACGAAACAATGCAGCTATCAACGCCAAACTTTTAGTACCTGGAACCGCGCAAATCTTTTCACACCCTGTGCAGATTTATTATTTTTTAGATTTCGGTCAGATTTTTTTTAAGATAAAGCGAAGTTAGTGACGTCCACTACACACCGATTTTTGACACCGAAAATCAGCTCACGTTTAGGAGACTGTAACGAATGTCCATGTAGATGAGACCAATATGGAAATCCGAAAAAAGAGAAGAATAAGCAATGTCAAGGCTGCAGATATGAGCTATTTTCAGATTTTGGAAAAAAAGTGATTTTTTGACCAACATTTCAAAAAATTTCTTTTTTTGAAAAAACGAACCCAAAAAAATCGAAAACGTTTCAAGGATATTCAAAATCCGGGAATAAATGTAAAATGACTATACATAATTCAACAACCATACACTTTCAGAATAATATCGTGTTTTTTCGAACGTGATTGGAGACAATCTAAGGTATGGTAACTCGCGACGTCAAATTTTTGAAATTTAATTTTTTGACCTATTTTGACCAGAATACAGCACAAATCAAGAGCAGCACCTGTATTCTGACAGAACAAGACCGGTCTATAAAAATTTAAAATGATTTTACTGGGTAGTTAATCCGTTTCAAAGTTTTGACTTTTGTGACATGACTTGACCCTTTACTTGACCTTTCATTCACGTACCTTAAATCAGGTGTTAAAATGAGTATCAATTTCGTGTCCTACACGCAAAATAGTATGTACAACATGTGTTGCATGACGTTCGTATATTTTTTGGGCATAGTGACTTTTTGTGACCTGACCTTGAACTTGAAATTTTGCCAAAAATCCCCGATTAGATCATTCTGGATGTGTTTCATACATTTTAGAGTAATCTTGGTGATCATGGTTGCAACTAATTGCTTTGAATGGAAAATATGGTCTATACAATTTTGTCTGTAAATTTTGACCTTTGACTGACCTGTGACGTACCACTACTGGACTCTGATGGTGCCAAGCCACATCAGTGAATGATTAAGTGTACCGATCCGAGTAATTTTGTCGTATGCTGGGTCTAAAATCCGTGGCGTGTGGAGCGACCAGTGTCGTAATGTGGGTTCAGGCGGCGTAGTAGATTGCCGTCTGATTGGTTCCGAAGATACAAGGGGGGCTACCCCCCCCCAGTGACTCGTGTTACAGAAATACCCCAGTGACTGACGGGTTAAACGTTTCCTACATATACGTTGTTTCCAGGAGTGAATGGTCCTTTTCAGTTGGACCCTTTTTACGGCCTTGGTTGGAGGGCTTCAGCCCCCCCATTCGGCTTCAGCCCCCCCCAACTTGAAGGATGAAGTGGATCAAATCCGGGAAGAAATCTGTAATTTGTGGATTTGTATGGTACTAAAAGCGAATTTTACCTGCTCATTCTCTAAACTATTTTGGGAAAAGCTACGCTCCTGGTTGATGCCCAATCGTCCTCGTGGTGGCTATTTTTAGTGCAGATTTTCCTGCCGTGAGACTGAGAGCTGCGTCAGTAGTATCTACCTATATGTCCGGGTCTGGCCCATAACGTAAGGCGTCAGTAGTATCTACCTATATGTCCGGGTCTGGCCCATAACGTAAGGCGTCATTAGTATCTACCTATATGTCCGGGTCTGGCCCATAACGTAAGGCGTCATTAGTATCTACCTATATGTCCGGGTCTGGCCCATAACGTAAGGCGTCATTAGTATCTACCTATATGTCCGGGTCTGGCCCATAACGTAAGGCGTCATTAGTATCTACCTATATGTCCGGGTCTGGCCCATAACGTAAGGCGTCATTAGTATCTACCTATATGTCCGGGTCTGGCCCATAACGTAAGGCGTCATTAGTATCTACCTATATGTCCGGGTCTGGCCCATAACGTAAGGCGTCAGTAGTATCTACCTATATGTCCGGGTCTGGCCCATAACGTAAGGCGTCATTAGTATCTACCTATATGTCCGGGTCTGGC
>VOPJ01010070.1:35740-58234 GCA_014673585.1 Semibalanus balanoides
TAGCCCAGCGGCGAATCGGACCACTGAACTATGCTAGGTAAATATGAAAACACATTGTCTTCGAATTCATAGCAATGAATGTTGAAACTTCTTCACGTATCATTTAATTGTTTATGTATTAATTGTGAAGCATTTACTCATTATCATACGTTATGCCATATAATGTCGTATTATTTGCATGTTCATGCTTACTCTATTTGGGCTTAGGGGCGCCTCAACTCAATGGTTATGTGGCGCTTACGCTATTTGTTGATATCAATTGCCGTTACCTAAGGACTCGGCACTGTAATGTTTATGTGTATTTGTACGAGCGTGTTTTCAAATACATGTAAATGAATCTAGACCAGCGCCGCACTGCTGAAAAGTTGTATAAGTTTTTCCAAAGGTAATATTATATTGTGAGTCAGATGATAGGCATGATTTTGTTTGCAGCATATTAGGTGTCTTAGAGAAGTGAAAGTCGAAAAGCAGTACTATCTAACGTACTCGTACAGCGAGTTTATACTCAGCAACACATAAGTTTCTGCCATAGGACAATCAGTTACCCAATGTCTGAACTGCTTATTGGAGCTTAGAATAGCACATTTGCACACGTATCAGTTGCAGAAGAACTCTGCAGCATCGTTTCCATACGCGAAGTTATTTGTGCATAGCTTGCCGCCAATGGCTTGGTGTTACCTGCGGCGGCCGGTGGCGCTCAAAATACAGAGACTGCAATGCCAGGCGTCGGTTTATAGCGACATTTCGATCGGCTCGCGCCTCACGAATTCAAGTTTCTGGGAGGAACTTTTGTGATGCCGTGACTTTTGGGCTCCAGCGCCAAGGAATTTCTTTGTGGCACTTGGTTTTGTTACTGATGACACACCCTAATTCACATATATGATTTATATTTATGCAGTATTCTAAACTCCAAGACATACAAAAAGAGAAAAGTATAAAAATATACATATTTGGAAAAGTAGGACATTCTGCATTGTTTTTAAACAGCACCTACCTAAATTTAGAAAGTTAACCTAATAGTCACCAAATAAAATATATATATTGGTATGTCTGATGAGGTTTGTCACATGAATCATCTGACAGTATACTTTACAGATCTTTGGCATTTATATGCCTCATAAGCTGTGTAATAAGTATAACTTGATAACAGATGTTATTGATGGTCTACCTATGTGATACTTTACAAGACGTTAGAAAGCATATGCAGCTTTCAGAAGCAGCAATTATACCTACTACACTAGGAAATGCTTGGAAGATTTTGCTACTGCTTTTTATAATAAACAATGACCAATGCAAATGGTCAACTTAAAATAATACAGGAAATAGTTCACCTTAAATGCTCTTTTTTTCCAAACACAACTTTATTATATTTTGAAATACAATTCAGTATTGCCTCTGCCAGGTGTGCGTTATAGTGCCCCAGTATGCGCACTCCTTTGCCAGCCTCACATTTTCCAAGCCCTGCATTCCTTTGCCAGAAAATCAAATATATTTGGCTTAAGTCTTTTTAGCCAAGCATACTTACAGATAGGGGTTTCCCAATACAGACTACAAAACTGCTATCTCAGTTCAAGACCCAATGTTGTCGCCTACCCTACCAATACCCCCAAACAATTCATATCCATGCATAGGCATAGGAGCTGGGGGCAGGGGGGCAACTGCCCCCCAACATTTTCGGATTATAACATTACGTCTATGGACGTTGCATGGAAAGAAACAACTTCAAAATGCCTTTTGCCCCCCCCCCCAACTTCAAATGAGTTTCTACGCCCCTGTGCCTGTATGCATGCCTGGCCAGAAATCTGGACCGGGCTGAATACTGCTGAATCCGAGCTAACTTCCGGTACATGTGCTCGCGTGGATATACCACTGTGTGCACACCAAGGCCTTATAACCGTGCACTCGATGATGACGATCACTTGATTACACAAAATATTATAAATAAGGTATGCTGGGGACCAAATTAAAATAGTCACATGAACGCCTGCGCATTCAGAATCAAACATGTCCACGTGATGATGTGTTGACAAACAGTCTCTATAGAGTTCAGTGCAAACAGTACATCGTAAATGTAACAAAGGCGTCATAACTGCATCATGTTTTCTCATTTTGTAAACACGTTCGTGCAATGAATTTACGATTATTTACAGGTTTCTAATTAATGATTCCTTACAAACAATTATTTAAAAAATCAAAAAAAGTATTTAATAAAAAATTAAGGAGTTGAAAAGCATTTATCAACAAGGCAAAACGTACCGAATCATAAGCCATGCATGCATGCGAACGTAATCATAACCAAAGCAGAAGGCAGCAATGGGTCGGAAACGCTTGTAAACAAACATTATTTCGTAACATACCACTGGAATTTCCGTTTATCAATTTCTGTAATTTGAACAGGGATGAGAAATCCATGTTTTGAATTCGACATTGCATAGCATTGACGCAAGGCGCATTGACGTGAAGTGCCGCTGTTTTGCACTTTGCCACTTATTGCATACATTGTATGCGGGTATGCGGTAGTTTGAGGAATTCTATTCAACAGTATTAACTTCGTGCAGCTAGATTGAGATGTCTCTTGAAAAGCAAGCACCATTGCCTTGGGATGCTCTCAATAAATTATGGTGCTCGCGACCCCAGGTGAGCTAATATTTAAATTGATTTCTTCAGATTAAAATATTAAACAAAGAACATTCTATTTTTACGTTCAGTTTCTCAGAACTTCCACAAATGTTGTACCTTGCGGCATTGCAAGCATAAATTATTCGCCTATGCTCTAGCTTCTATGTATGACTGAGTCAGAATGTCTGCCTGAAACGCTTCCCAATTCGTGATAAGTTCGTTTTTTTACTTGCGTGTAAACAATGCTCACGACAAGGTTGTTCCGATTATGTGGCATTATTCTGACCGTCTTGGTATTCCACTTGCAGAAGCCGCTGGCTAAAGATGCGAATGACGGTGGGACGAGAAGGACGGGACAGCTGCCGGCTGGTGAAGACGTCCCGATCCCGGACAGCCAGACACACCTGCGCCAGCTGTTCGACCTCTCCCAGTCGCAGACGGTGTTTCCGGCGGCGCTGCCGGGCCCGGGTCGCGCCGTCGACCGGAGCCGCCTCACCTGGCGTGGCTCGGTGTGCAGCCGGCCGCTGGCCCGGGAGGGGTCCAGTCCTCACCCCTCCCAGCTGGAGCCGCCCGGTACAGCTCCGCGGCGCCCATCGCCAGCGGGCGGCGTGTCCTCCAGCCTGTCACCAGCGGCCAGCGTCTCTCCGGTACTGCGACTAAAAGGCGCCGTGGCCAGCCGTCCGGTCAAGCGACCGACCACTGGCTCCTGGCTATCCAGCCCTGCCTTCGAGGCGGTCAGCGAGCGGACAGACCCTGCCATCGTAACATCGACCATCTCCACCGCCGCTACCTCCGCCGCCACCTCCACCCATCCCGCCGCCCGTCGCTCGCCGCCGCCGCGCTCCCCCGGCTCGGACCCCGCCGAGGAGCGGTTCCTGTTTCGGCCGACAGGTGGCAGTGCGGTCAGTCCCCGGCGTTCGGAGGACGAGGCGCCCCGGTTCAACCTCAACCTGTCGGACGGGTTCAGCTTCGAGGAGGATCCTCCGGCCGTCGGCACCGCTGCGGACGCTGGGCCGCTGCCAGCACTGGACCGGCGTAACGAACGGTACTGGGTACACGGCAAACAAACAAACCAAAAACGTGTTGACGTCTTTTCGTGAATTGAAAACGTGAGTTTTCGACTCACAAAAAACGTTTGCAACGAAAACTCACGAAAAACGTCAGTTTTCGACCCACGAAAACGTTTTCGTGAGTCGAAAATGTGAGTTTTGTGAGTCGAAAACATGAGTCGGCTTTTCACTGGTACAGGCGACACAGAAAAGACGTTTGGCCGTGCTATTTTTCCCCAAAGTACGCATGAGCAGAACTATAGAAGTGTTGAAAATTGAAATATAAAACACAATGTCAAGGTATCGCATTGTGACTATTGTTACGTGAATTATGTTGCTTACTGTATCCCCTACTGGCGACACAAATGTATTGTTGATTCGTTCGTCTTTCGTTTTCTGCATCTTCCTGTCAGTGCTCCGTACCACCCGTGTAGGATTTTATTGTGACTGACCGTGCGTCTGCGTTCTCCACAGACCTGCACCCGAGCCTTCTCCGGGTCCGACATCTAATCGGCCTCATCACAACCTCCCCCTCCCCCTGGATGACAGGGGCGCGACACTAGCGCCATCTACCGGCCGATCGGAGCGCCCTCCCTTCCCTGTTCACTGGCTGCTGTCCAGCCCGACTCTTACCAGCCGGCCGCGCTACGAACAGTTCCCCAGCGATCAGACCCTCCAGTCGGCGTGTCCGACTATCATGGGAGGCGGCGACGGCGGCGGGTGTCGGCCCAGCCAGGCGGCGGCGGAGTTCCGACTGAACCCTGCCGTCGGCGGCGGACTCTTGGTTGACACGGGCCGGTCTGACGCGGTGGCGGCAGCGGGAGACCGCAGACAGTCGATGGCCGGCGGGGCGGCGTCGAAACGGATCAGAGATGGTCTCTCCAGCCCCCCGGCCGAGCGACCGACCTTTGATCTGATGTCGTTCGCCGGAGCCAGTCCAGTGCGCGGCGGCAGCCCGTCCGGCGCGTCTGCTGGCGGTGCAGGGGAGCGGGGCGTGTTCGGGGCGCCGTCAGATCACCGTCGCAGCCGTGCTGACAGCAGGGACCGTCCTGACACTGTGGACCCCTACCGGACCATCGCAGACGGCTCAGAGCGCCGCTCGAGGGGCGATGGCCGGTCGGATGGGACGCGTCTCTGTCGTGATCAAACAACAGACCGTGACTGGGATCGTCCGGAGTTCTCTGGTTTGACAGACTACCGCGAGGGCAACTCAGACCAGCCGGTTCGGCCAGACCGCTGCCCAAGGATGACCAGCAGACATGATCAAAGGGTGACCAGTGAACAGGATGACTACGAAATGCTCGACCGGATTGATCGCAGAGACCAGTGTGACCCACCGCGTCAACAGAATCGCTGGGACTATGCGGACCACAAGGAAAAGACGGAACGCCAGAGGCTCTCCAGTAACACGGGCCAAACTGGGTTCCCTCGTACCTACCGGAACCGTCCAAATGTGTTGGACCCGCCGGACTCTCAGAATCACCCTGACCTGCCAAATAACCTTAGTCGATCAGGTCAAGCGAATGTCCGGAATACTTGTCTTCCTCGGAACTCGCGTAACTCCCCCGAGCTGGACCCTTGGGATCCTTCTGACTTCCGTCTGAACGTCCGTACCGATCTCCAGTCTGACCCAGTCGTCAGGAGTGGCTCAACCGCTCAGAGTCAGTCTCCCGCGTCCAGACCCGCCGCCAGAAGACGTCACGACGACCACATCAACTTCCCTCGCGATGACGTCACGGACCACTTTGGCTTCCCCGAGCGCTCCTCTGACCAATGGAGCGGCGCTGGCTTCTCCAGTGGTCGTCCGGCCCCGCCGCCTCCCGACCCTGCGGCGTCCTACCACCCCTCACCGCCGACGAGCCGACGACGACGCAGCCCGCCGTCCTCTATACCACAGGTCCCGTCACAGCGACACACTCAGCCCGGCTCCTCTCGTCCTGCTGCATCACAGCCTCCTCCTCCGCCGCCGCCGCCGCCGCCGCCGCAGCTCCTAGACTGTCAGGGCGGCGCTCCTCGACGGCCCCCGCACGGCCGTTCGGTCCGCCAGGCGGCGCGGGCGCCGGGACCTCCTCCGTGTCCGGAGCTGCCAGCCCCGCTATCGAGCACGTGTTCCAGTCGTTCCCACTACTCAACGTGGCTGCAGTTGACAGTGATGGGGGGGGGGTGACGGGAACGGCCCGCCTTTTTTTTATACTTTTTTATATCTTTTTTTTCAAGGTGTACGTCGCAGAGGGGGAGGTGCAGTAACCCTCCAAGTAGCCCGCGGGGAGGGGGCGAAGAGTACTCATCTACTCAGGATATGACCGCAGGGGGGGGATAGAGGCTGAACGAGGCTGGTGGAGACCGCTTGCATGCGTGGCTGAATGTTTGGATCGTTAATATTCTTGCATTGACTTATTTCGAACGTACGACTGTATTTTGTATTTTCATATCCTCGGTCCATAAATTATGCGACTGACTGTCTGGTTCTCATCATCGCCACTGCATCAAATTGTCATTGCGCATGCGATCAATCGGCTCGTTTTAAATATCGCTAATGTGAGCCATAGACCATTTTGTCAGACGGCTAGGCAGGCTATCATATTACTTCGATCGGAACTTTCCGTGTATATATTTTTACTCCATAGAAGTGTGATTTCAACCTGACCCCACCTGACCTGACCTCACCTGACCTCACCTGACCTCACCTGACCTCACCTGACCTCACCTGACCTCACCTGACCTCATCTGACCTCATATGGCCTTACTTGACCTATTATGGCCTTGCGTGACCTCATATGGCCTTACTTGACCTATTATGGCCTTGCGTGACCTCATATGGCCTTACGTGACCTCATATGGCCTCTCCTGACCTCTCCTGATCTCTCCTGACCTCTCCTGACCTCTCCTGACCTCTCCTGACCCCTATTGACCTCTCTTGACCTCTATTGACCTCTCCTGACCTCTCCTGACCTCTCCTGACCCCTCCTTACCTCTCCTGACATCTCCTGACCTCTCCTGACCTCACATGACCTCACATGATCTCACATGACCTCACATGATCTCACATGACCTCACATGACCTCACCTGACCTCACCTGACCTCACCTGACCTCACCTGACCTCACCTGACCTCATCTGACCTCATATGACCTTATCTGAGGCCTCTTGCACCAAATAATTACCCGGATACAAAATAATCCAACCCACCATGTAAAGCTACCCAGCCGGATATTTTATCTTGCACCAAGCGAAGCAGCCAACTGCGGTACCCAATTGGGCTGCTTCGCTTTGGTTGCAGATTTAAAATATCTGGTCGGTAGCTTTACCATGGGGGTTGGATTATTTTTTATCCGGGTAGATTTAATTTGGTGCAAGAGCCTTCTGATCTCATCTGACCTAATATGCCTTACCTGACCTCACGTGACCTCACCTGACTTTGCCTGACCTCACTACCTCTCCCCGGGCACCAGAACCGTCTTCTTGGTGGTGTGCGCCCCCACCTGACCCATCTGACTCCGCACCTCGACCCCACCTGACTCCACCTGACTCCACCTGACCCCACCTAACCCCACCTGACCCCCACCTTCCTTCTCCCCTCAGACCGACCGCTGGTAGTCTGCGCCCCCACCGGCTCGGGGAAGACGGTGGTGTTTGAGCTCGCCATCGTCCAGCTCCTGATAGAGTACGAGGAGGCGGAGAAGCCGCTCGACTGCATCATCGTCTACAGTACGTTCAGGACGCTGCGTGGTGTCCTTCACTGTGACTGATAACCTGTCACTGAGTTAATGCGAGTGTGGCAGGACAGAAACGCACTGGTGTTTTTAAGCTAAGTCGTTTTACATATTTATATTCATTATCCATATTAGATACGGGATAAAGGTCACAATTGGTCTGTGGGGCCCGTTCAAATCGAGCTCCGTTTCCTAGTTCACTGTCTCATCCATATTGAGTTGGGCATATCGTACATACAATGTGCCCAGTGCTTATCAATTTTTGCCTTAAACTGATTCACTGACACAGCAGAAACCACGTGAACGTTACTGAACCACGTGAACGTTACTGAACCACTTGAACGTTACTAAACGGAACTTGCTCGTTTTGCTGCATCTTATGATACTTTATTTAGAGGGTGTCTTCTCTGAGTTTCTTAATATGAATTATGATGATGCTTGGGGTAACGGGTGCATCATCTACTTTGGCCATAGGACGCTGGGTTTCTTATAAAGGGGTCATGTCTGTGGTAATATTTATTTACAACTTTGCTTCCCTATATCATTTCAACGTCAGCACAAGTCGCCTTTTCACTTCGAACCAGCAGAGTCGATAACCGTCCGTGTATCGTCATAACCCAATACTTCGCGTCGCGTTATGTTCACACAGCAGCTGTTGGAGCAGTTTGCCAGGGTAAACCGTTCCGTTTTGTGTGCGTCCGCAGTGGCCCCGATGAAGGCTCTGTGTACGGAGCGCTATCACGACTGGAGCCGCAAGTTCGGGCCGCTGGGACTCGAGTGCGGGGAACTGACAGGCGACTCGGACGGGAACGACTACACCGACCTAAAGCGACTACAGGTGAGAATGTACGGAGCGATATCACGGAACGGAAACGACTACACCGACCTAAAGCGACTACAGGTGAGAATGTACGGAGCGATATCACGACTGGAGCCGCAAGTTCGGCCCGCTGGGACTCGAGTGCGGGGAACTGACCGGCGACTCGGACGGGAACGACTACACCGACCTAAAGCGACTACAGGTGAGAACACAGAGGACTTAACTGATCTCTAGACTGTGAGAGGTCGACACACTGAAGACTTAACTGTGACGATTGACGAACGTACCTATAGCGGACGAACTGCGAAGACCAGACGACGTTCTGATCTGATGAACCACACATCAATTGAAACGTGCCCATACAGTTGATGGTACTATGTCGTCTTTTCGGTAGTCATTTATCTATCTATAGTCCACAGGACCAAAGCGATGCTTCATGTCTTCTCTGCCAGACTGGAGTGTGATCTTCTGAAGCTGTATTGTGTCAGGTCCGATCAGCGGCTGTCAGAGACAGTGACCTCTGAAGATGTCTCGTGTCTCCCCCAGGTGGTGCTGACGGGACCGGTCACCCGGCGCTGTTTTTTTTTTTTTCTTTCTGTAATCAGAGATCTGTGACCTCTTGAAAAGGTGTCTCGTGTCTCCCCCAGGTGGTGCTGACGGGAACCGGTCACCCGGCGCTGTGCAGAGACGTGACCTCTGAAGGTGTCTTCGGTTCTCCCCAGGTGGTGCTGACGGGACCGGTTCACCCGGCGCTGCTGTCAGAGGACTGTGACCTCTGAAGGTGTCTCGTGTCTCCCCCAGGTGTGCTGACGGGACCGAGTCACCCGGCGCTGTGTCAGAGACGTGCACCTCTGAAGGTGTCTTCGTGTCTCCCCAGGTGGTGCTGACGGACCGGGTCACCCGGCCTGTGTTCCACGAGACTGTGACCTCTGAAGGTGTCTCGTGTCTCCCCCAGGTGGTGCTGACGGGACCGGTCACCCGGCGCTGTGTCAGAGACTGTGACCTCTGAAGGTGGCTCGTGTCTCCCCCAGGTGGTGCTGACGGGACCGGTCACCCGGCGCTGTGTCAGAGACTGTGACCTCTGAAGGTGTCTCGTGTCTTCCCCCAGTGGTTGCTGACTGGAGAACCCGGGTTCACCCGGGCGCGTGCTGTCAGAGACTGTGACCTCTTGAAGGTGGCTCGTGTCTCCCCAGGTGGTGCTGACGGGACCGGTCACCGGCCGCTTGTGTCAGAGACTGTAGACCTCCTAAGGTGTCTCGTGTCTCCCCCAGGTGGTGCTGACGGGACCGGTCACCGGCGCTGTGTCAGAGACTGGACCTCTGAAGGTGGCTGTTTGTCTCCCCCAGGTGTGACCGGGGTGCGAGCGATGATGACGGACCGGTCACCGGCGCTGTGTCACAGACTGTAGACCTCTGAAGGTGATCTCGGTCTTCCCCAGGTGGTGGCTGACGGGAACCGGTCACCCGGCGCTGTGTCGAGACTGCTGACCTCTTGAAGGTGTCTCGTGTCTCGCCCCAGTGGTGCTGACGGACCGGTCACCCGGCGCTGTGTCAGAGACTGTGACTCTGAAGGTGTCTCGTGTCTCCGCAGGTGGTGCTCACGGGAGCGGTCACCGGCCGCTGTGATCA
Organism: Semibalanus balanoides; assembly: GCA_014673585.1. NCBI lineage: Eukaryota > Metazoa > Arthropoda > Thecostraca > Balanomorpha > Balanidae > Semibalanus > Semibalanus balanoides. The sequence continues at coordinate 45,570 of VOPJ01010070.1, forward strand.
GAGACTGTGACTCTGAAGGTGTCTCGTGTCTCCCGCAGGTGGTGCTGACGGGACCGGTTCACCCGGCGCTGTTGTCAGAGACTGTGACCTCTGTAAGGCTGTCTCGTGTCTCCCAGGTGGTACTGCACGGGACCGGTCCCCCGGCGCTGTGTCAGAGACTGTGACCTCTGAAGGTGTCTCGTGTCTCCCCAGGTGGTGCTGACGGGACCGGTCACCCGGCGCTGTGTCAGAGACTGTGACCTCTGAAGGTGTCTCGTGTCTCCCGCAGGTGGTGCTCACCACGCCAGAGAAGTGGGACTCTGTCACCCGGCGCTGGGCGGACATGCGGCGTCTTCTGCGATCTGTCCGGCTGCTGCTGGTAGACGAGGTATGCTGAGTGATGACGTATACGGCCATCATAGATGTTGGACCGAAAATGTTACCGAAACTCGACGACCGAAAATGTTAACGAAACTCGACGACTGAAGCAATACGTTTCATTCTAGCATTCTTTTGATACTGAGAAAAAGTTACGTGACTTATAGTTCTGTCGAATTTGCTTTATACATGATTTGCTTACACCCCACATCCCATATAATTATGCATCTGGCTCGTTCAGAGGTGCTAATTTAGCCACTCTGCTGATCACCTCTGCCAGCTCGGCCTCCTGACCCCTCCCCCCTCCCCTTACCGCGTCAGGTGCACCTGCTAAACGACCCGCAGCGCGGGCCTACCATGGAAGCCGTGGTCAGCAGGATGAAGAACGCCAACGAGATCGGACGTAACCCCGCCGGCGACGACACAGCGCCAGCTAAACACACCCGGTCAGACGGTGGGACGGGACACATCACACCCGGTCAGACGGTGGGACGGACACATCAACACGGTCCAGGACACGTGTGGACGGAAACAGCACACACGAGCTATCAGATGGTAGGGACGGTACCCAAACAACCCGGTCAGACGGTGGGACGGTACACAACACACCGGTCAGATGGTGGGGGTCACAACAACAGCACAGCCCGGTCAGAGCGTGGACGGGACACATCACACCCGGTTCAGACGGTATGGACGGGAAAACATTTCACCCGGTCAGACGGTGGAACGGGACACACAACAACCCAGGGTCAGACTGGTGGCGACGGGACACAACACCACGTGTCAGGACGGTGGGCGGACAGCATCACACCCGGTCAGACGGTGGGACAGGACACAACACAACCCGGTTCAGACGGTGGGAACGGACAAACAACACCCGGTCAGACGGTGGACGGGACACAATCACACCATGAAAACGGTCAAGACCGGTGGGACGGGACACAACACACCGGTCAGATCGAGTGGGAACGGGGCACAGACACACCCGCGTCAGACGGTTGGGCACGGGCACAAGCACACCCGTCAGACGGTGGGACGGGACACATCACTACCCGGTCAGCGGTGGGCACAGGACAACACAAGTACCGGTCAGACACGGTGGGACGGGAAAACAACACACGCGGTCAGACGGTGGAACGGGGCACAACACACCCGGTCAGAACGGTGGGACGGTGGATAATCAACACACCGGTAACGGTGGGATGGGGCAACAACAACACCCGGTCAAGCCGGTGGGACGGGACACATAACCCGGGTCAGAGGTTGGGACGGTACACAACACAGCCGGTCAGACGGTGGGACGGCGAACACAACACACACGGTCAGACGGTGGGACGGCCAACCATCACCCGGTTTCCGAACGGTGGGACGGGACACAATACAACTCCCGGTAGACGGTGGTGACGGTACAAGACAACACACCCGGTCAGATGGTGGGACGGGAGACAACACACTCGTCGACGCTGGGACGGTACACAACAACCCGGTCAGACGGTGGGAGGGACACAACACAGCCCGTTCTAGACGGTGGACGGGTACCAAACACACACCGGTCAGACAGTGGGACAGGTACACAACACAACCCGGTCAGCGGTGGACGGACAACAAACACACCCGGTCAGGACGGTGGGACGGTACAGCATCACATCCCGGTCAGACGAGTGGACGGGACACAACACACCCGGTCAGACGGTGGGACGGGACACAACACACCCGGTCAGACGGTGGGACGGTACACAACACACCCGGTCAGACAGGTGGGACGGGACACAACACACCCGGTCAGACGGTGGGACGGGACACAACACACCCGGTCAGACGTGGGAACGGTACCAAGACAACACACCCGGTCCGAGGTGGGACGGGGACAGCATACACACCCGTCAGACGGTGGGACGGACACATCCCCACCCGTCAGACGGTGGGGGACGGGAAACAACCACCGGTCAGACGGTGGGACGGGACACAAAACGACCGCGGTCAGCACGGTGGACAGGACACTGACACCGGTCAGACGAGTGGACGAGGCACATCACATCCCGGTCGACGTGGGACGGGAAACAGCAACACCCGGTCAGAATGGTTGGACGGTACAGCAACACAGCCCGGTCAGACGGTGGGACGGTTACACAACACACCCGGTCAGATGTGGGCAAAACGGTACAACGAACCACCCGGTCAGACGGTGGGACGGGACACATCACACCCGGTCAGACGGTGGGACAGGACACAACAACACACCCGGTCAGACGGTGGGACGGGAAACACAACACACCCGGTCAGACGGTGGGATGGGGCACATCACACACGGTCAGACCGTGGGACGGGACACAACACACCCGGTCAGACGGTGGGACGGGACACAACACACCCGGTCAGACGGTGGGACGGGAGCAACATCACACAACGGTCAGACGTGGGACGGGACACAAACACCCGGTCAGAACGGTGGGACGGGACAGCAACACACCCGTCAGACGGTGGGACGGGAAACAACACAACGCCGGTCAGACGGTGGGACGGGACACTCACACCGGTCAGACCGGTGGGAAGGGAAAAACAACACACCCGGTCAGACGGTGGGACGGGACACAAACACAGCCGGTCAGACGGTGGACGGGAAACAACACCCCCGGTCAGAACGTGGGACGTGGGCACAACACAGCCCGGTCAGACGCGTGGGAACGGGAAACAACACACCCGGTATCAGAACAGGTGGGATGGGGCAATCAACACACCGGTCAGAGGTGGGGAACGGACACAATACACCCGGTCAGACCGGTGGACGGTACACAACACACCCGTCAGACGGTGGGACGGGACACAACAACACAATCTCCGGTCAAGACGGTGGACGGGACACAATACCACACCGGTCAGACGGTGGGACGGGACCACAACACCACCGGTCAGACGGTGGACGGGATACAACACACCCGGTCATACGGTGGACGGCTATCACAAACAGTCCGGTCAGAACGGTGACGGGACACAATAATCAACCCGGTCAGACGGTGGGACGGAACCACAACACACCCGGTCAGACGGTGGGAACGGGATACACACACCCGTCCAGACGGTGGGACGTACACAACAGATAACCCGGTCAGACGGTGGGACGGGACACAACACACCCGGTCAGACGGTGGGACGGGACACAACACATCTAGTCAGACGGTGGGACGGGACACAACACACCCGGTCAGACGGTGGGACGGGACACAACACACCCGGCCATACGGTGGGACGGGACACAACACACCCGGTCAGACGGTGGGACGGGACACAACACACCCGGTCAGACGGTGCAGACGGGCACAACACACCGGGTCAGACGTGGGACGGGACACAAGCACACCGCGGTCAGACGGTGCGGACGGGACACAACACTATCTAGTCAACCGGTGGGACGGGACACAACACACGCCGGTTCAGACGGTTGGGGAGGGACAAAACACACCCGGTCAGACAGTGGGACGGGACCAACACACCCGGTCCAGACGGTGGGACGTGGACATCAACACACCCGGTCAGCCAGTGGGAACGGGAACACAACACAGCCGGTCAGACGGTGGGAAGCGGACAGGCAGCACACGCCGGTCAGACGGGGTGGGACGGGACAACCCACACCCGGTTCAGAACAGTGGACGGAACAACACACCGCTAGACGGTGGGACGGGACACAACACACCCGGTTCAGACGGTGGGACGGTACACAAACAACCACGGTCAGAACGGTGGGACGGGACACAACACACCCGGCAGACGGTGGGACAGGGAAACACAACACAGCCCGGTCAACGGTGGGACGGCCCAACACACCCGTCAGAGGTGGGACGGGGATACAACAACACCCGGTCAGACGGTGGACGGCCCCAACAAAATCTAGTCAGAAGGATAGGGACGGGACAACAAACCACCACGGCATACGTGGGACGGGACACACACACCCGTCAGACGTTGGGGACGGGACACAACACACCCGGTCAGACGGTGGGGACGGGGCACAACACAACCGGTCAAGCCGGTGGGACGGGATACAACAACCCGGTCAGACAGGTGGGGACGGGACAACACCAACACACCGGTTCAGACGGTGGAAAGGGATTAAAGCAACACACCCGGTCAGACGGTGGGACGGGACACAACACACCCGGTCAGACGGTGGGACGGGATACAACACACCCGGTCAGACGGTGGGGGAGGATTGTCTTGTGTGTACATACATGATTGTATAACTAATGGCCTGCCACATCTCGTGCATCCGACATTTCCTCGTAATACCACGCCACTAATGAGTGTCCCGTCCTATGTCCGCTATGATTTAACGTCCCCCGTTTCTGACTTTGTGACATTGCGTTTGTCACGTGTCTTACGTGTATCGTGTCTGCGTCTGTGCGTCTGTGGCGGCAGGTTCCTGGCCATCTCCGCCACCATCCCGAACGCTGAGGACATCGGCGACTGGCTCAGTACGGACGGCTGCCCGGCCGTTACACACAAGTGAGTCGCCCTCACAGACGAGGGTGTAGCTGACAGCTTCTGACGAGTCGTACACTGTGCACTCCGCTAGGTACGGCAGAAAAGCTGCAGTGGCGTCTGCGCCAGACGTCTCGTACGTGTAAGCTGTTGTGTATAGCTTGTACGCCGCGGCTTTGGCATGCCAGTTCAGCTGTGACATGGCTGTGCTCTGACGAGACTACGGGCACAACCGTGCCTTGACTTGCCTATTGGTCTTGACCTGCCGCGCATGTATTGTTGTGAAATCGCGGAAAGGCTGCCGGTCTCAAATGTGTGCGAGTAAGTCGCTGCATGTTAGACAATATCGGGATTTTCCAGCCTGTATTAACAGCGCATCCAACGAACGTCTCTCCAACCGACCTCTCCTGACCTGCTCTTAACCCGCTCCTGGCCCGTCCTGCCCCACCCCTGCCCCATTCCTGATCTCTTCCTGAAGCCCTGACCACTCTGCTGACCCTGTATGGCTTTAATTGACCCCTCCTGACCCCTCCCGACTATGTGTGACCTCTCCTGACCCCTCCCGACTATGTGTGACCTCTCCTGACCCCTCCCGACTCTGTCTGACCCCTCCTGACTCTATCTGATCCCTGCTGACCCCTTCTGACCCATTCTGACCTTCCCTGACCCTTCCTGACCCTTCCTGACCCTTACTGACCCTTCCTGACCCTTCCTGACCCCTGCTGACTCTATCTGACCCTTCCTGACCGCTCCTGACCCCGGCTGCGTCGCAGGCTGGATGAGAGCCTCCGACCGGTGCGGCTCCGCCGTGTCGTCCTCGGCTACCCCTGCTCGGAGAAGTGGTCCCACTTCAGGTTCGACCTCTCGCTCAACTACAAACTGGCCTCTGTCCTGCACACGTACTCGGAGCAGAAGCCGGCGCTGGTGAGGGGTTCGGGTCGGGAGGACAGGCTGAGAGGACAGGCTGGGAGGACAGGCTGGGAGGACAGACTGGGAGGACAGGCTGGGAGGACAGACTGGGAGGACAGACTGAGAGGACAGGCTGGGAGGACAGGCTGGGAGGACAGACTGGGAGGACAGACTGAGAGGACAGACTGAGAGGACAGGCTGAGAGGAGAGGCTGGGAGAGGACAGGCTGAGAGGACAGGCTGGGAGGACAGACTGGGAGGACTGGCTGGGAAAGGACAGGCTGGGAGGACAGGCTTGGGAGGAGAGGCTGGGAGACAGGCTGGGAGGACAGTCTGTGAGGACAGGCTGGGAGGACAATCTATGTGATGTGTGGTGTGTGGGTGCCTGCAGGCTGAAGGGTTGTGGGCCTGATCGGCCGGCAGTGCAGACCGAGTGGCGTACTCAGCACGGGTTTGGCGGCTTTGGTGTGTGCCTTGGATGAGTTTATGTTCGTGAGACTTGTGAGCAGCTGCCAGGTTTACTAATTTTGAGATTCCAGAGTTATGCCAACGCTTATTGTGCTCCCGCCGAATCTAATATAGCAGCCGGGCTCGCTGAAGTTCAATGTCGATATTGGCGTTGTATTACCCCCGCCCATTGTCATTGATTCGACCTCTCCTCGCTAGCTCTACCAGTATTATTAGATTGAGTGCGTCTGGTCCTACCAGCGTGGTCTGTAGATCGGCGTCGTGTTTCACTGACCCTCTGATTCTGTCATGGTGTGCCGTCCCTCTATGTCCCCCTCTATGTCCCCCCCGCCCCGCCGTCAGGTGTTCTGCTCCACGAGGAAGGGGTCAGCCCCCCTCTATGTCCTCCCCGCCGTCAGGTTGTTCTGCTCCACGATGGGAAGGGGTGTCAGCCCCTCTCTATGTCCCCGGCCTGTCAGGTGTTCTGCTCCACGAGGAAGGGGTGTCAGCCCTCCTCTGATGTCCCCCCCCGCCGCAGGTGTTTGCGCGCTCGTAAGCACGAGTGAAGGTCCTCGGATCGGGTGTCAGCCCCCCTCAAATGTCTCCCGACCCGCCGTCAGGTTGTTCTGCTCCACGAGGAAGGGGGGTCAGCCCCCCCTCTATGTCCCCCCCCCCGCCGTCCAAGGTGTTCTGCTCCACGTAGCAAGGGGTGTCAGCCCTCCTCTATGTCCCCCCAGGCCGTCAGGTGTTCTGCTCCACGAGGAAGGGGTGTCAGCCCTCCCTCTATGTCCCCGCCCCGCCTTCAGGTGTTCTGCTCCACGAGGAAGGGGTGTCAGCTCCTCGCCTCTAATGTCCAGCCCCCCCCCCCGCCTTCAGGTGTTCTGCTCCACGAGGAAGGGGTGTCAGCCCCTCTCTATGTCCCCCCGGCCACGTACGGTGGTTTCTGCTCCAGCGAAGGAAGGGGTGTCAGCCCCTCTCTATGTCCCCTCACCGGCCGTCATGGTGTTTCTGCTCCAACGAGAGAAGGGGTGTCAGTCGCCTCTCCTGATGTTCCGCCGGCCGTCAGGTGGTTCTGGCTCCACGAGAAGGGTGTCAGCCCCTCTCTATGGCCCCCCCGGCCGTCAGGTGTTCTGCTCCCACGAGGAAGGGGTGTCAAGCCCCCTCTCTTATGTACCCGCCTCCGCCGTCAGGTGTTCTGCTCCACGAGGAAGGGGTGTCAGGCCCCCCTCTATGTCCCCCCGGCCGTCAGGTGTTCTGCTCCACGAGGAAGGGGTGTCAGCTCCCCTCTATGTCCCCCCGGCCGTCAGGTGTTTTCCAGCTCGCACGAGGAAGGGGTGTCAGCCCCCCATCTATGGTCCCCCGGCCGTCAGGTGTTCTGGCTCCAAAGCGAGGAAGGGGTGTCAGCCCTCCTCTAATGTCCCCGCCCCGCCTTCAGAGTTTTCTGCTCCACGAGGAAGGGGTGTCAGCCCCTCTAAAATGTCCCCCCCGCCTTCAGGTGTTCTGCTCCACGCCAGGAAGGGGTGTCAGCGCCCTCTCTATGTCCCCGCCGGCCGTCAGGTGGTTCTGCTCCATGTAAAAGGACAGGGTGTCAGCCCCTCTCCTCAATGTCCCCCCGGCGTCAGGTGTTCTGCTCCAGGCGAGGAAGGGGTGTCGCCCTCTCTATGTCGCCCCCGGCCGTCAGGTGGTTCTGCTCCAAACGAGGAAGGGGTGTCAGCCCCTCTCTAATGGCACCCCGGCCGTCAGGTGTTCTGCTCCACGAGGAAGGGGTGTCGCCCCCTCTATGTCCCCGTCACCGCGTCAGGTGTTCTGCTCACGAGGAAGGGGTGTCAGCCCCCCTCTAATGTCCCCGCCGGCCGTCAGGTTTTGTTCTGCTCCACGAGGAAGGGGTGTCAGCTCCCATCTATGTCCCCCCCGGCCGTCAGGTTTCTGCTCCAGCGAGGAAGGGGTGTCAAGCCCCCCTCTATGTCCCCGCGGCCGTCAGGTGTTTCTGCTCCACGAGGAAAGGGGTGTCAGCCCCCCCCCCCCCCTCTATGTGCCCCCCGCCGTCAGGTGTTCTGCTCCACGAGGAAGGGGTGTCAGCAGGCAGCGGCCGTGGTGGTGCGGGAGGCCTGCTTCGTGACCAGCGCCGAGCACAAGGTGCGACTGACGAGGGCGGCCAACCTGGTCACCGACGGCACCGTTAGAGGTCAGTGGCCGGGGTGGTGGTGGTGACTGGTGACGCACCCATTAGAGGTCAGTGACCGGTCACGATTATTGGAGCGCTCGTGTGGTTCCTTCATATTGGGTATGTGTGGTTAGGTGAAGTTGTTTGCTGTTATTACTGCTGGGAAGAGCGATGTAGGTGCGTTTTTTTTTGTCAGTCCGCCTCTTCTAAGCACCGCTGTTGTTTGTCTTGAACTGATCTCCACAGACCACCTGCTGAAGGGTGTGGGTGTTCACCACACTGACCTGACCTGACCTGACCTGTACAGACCACCTGCTGAAGGGTGTGGGTGTTCACCACACTGACCTGACCTGACCTCTACAGACCACCTGCCTACAAGGGTGTGGGGTGTTTCACCACATGACCTGACCTGACCTCTACAGACCACCTGCTGAAGGTGTGGGTGTTCACCACAACTTGGGGAACCCCCTTTTGAAAACCTGACCTGACCTGTACCTGACCTGAACCTCTACAGACTCACAATGCTGAAAGGGTGTGGGTGTTCACCCAACTGACGCTGACGCTGACCTCTACAGACCACCGCTGAAGGGTGGGTGTTCACACACTGAACCTGACCTGACCTCTACAGACCACCTGCTGAAGGTGGGTGGTGTTCACCATAAACACTGACCTGACCTGACCTCTACAACCACCTGCCGAAGGGTGTGGGTGGTTCACCACACTACCTGACCTGACCTCTACAGACGCACCTGCTAAAGGGTGTGGGTGTTCAGCCACACTGACCTGACAGGGGGGGGGGGGGGGGGGGGGGAAGCTAGACCTCTACAGACCAACCTGCTGAAAGGGTGTGGGTGTTCACCACACTGACCTGACCTGACCTCTACAGACCACCTGCTGAAGGGTGTGGGTGTGCATCATGCCGGGTTGATGCAGCAGGACAGACACGCCGTGGAGCAGCTGTTTCTCTCCGGAGACCTGCTCGTTCTCATCTGCACCAGCACACTGGGTACGTGGTCCTCATCTGCACCAGCACACTGGGTATGTGGTCCTCATCTGCACCAGCACACTGGGTACGTGGGTCCTCATCTGGCCCAGCACACTGCGGTATGTGGTCCTCATGCTGCACCGCACACTGGTACGTGTCCTCATCTGCAACCAGCAACAACTGGGTATGTGGGTCCTCATACTGCACCAGCCGCACTGGGTACGTGGTCCTCATCTGCACAAGCAACACTGGGTATGTGGTCTACATCTGCCACGCAGCACACTGGTAACGTGGTCCTCATCTGCACCAGCACAACTGGGTATGTGTCCTCCATAATGCACCAGCACACTGGGTACCTGGTTCCCTCATCTGCACTCAAAGCACAACTGGGTACGTGGTCCTCTCTGAGCCAGCACACTGGGTATGTGGTCCTCATCTGCACCAGCAACACTGGGGTACCTGGTCCTCATCTGCAACCAGCACACTGGGTAACGGGTGGTCCTCATCTGCCAGCCAGCACACTGGGTTTATGTGGTCCTCAATCTGCACCAGCACATGGGTACGTGTTCCTCATCTGGCCAGCACACTGGTAATGTGGTCCTCATCTGCACCAGCCACACTGGGTACGGTCCTCATCTGCACCAGCACATGGGTATGTGGTCCTCATTCTGCACCAGCGCACTGGTACGTGGTCCCTCATTCTGCACCAGCACACTGGTATGTGGTCCTCATCTGCACGCAGCACACTGGGTAACGTGGTCCTCATCTGCACCAGCAACACTGGGTATTGGTCCTCATCTTGCCCACCAGCACACTGGGTAAACGTGGTCCCTCATCTGGACCCAGCAAAGACTGGGTATGTGGTCCTGCATCTGCACCAGCACACTGGGTACGGTGGATCCTCATCTGCACCAGCCAAACACTGGGTATTGGTCCTCATCCTGCACCAGCACACTGGGTACGTGGTCCTCATCTGCACCAGCACACTGGGTATGTGGTCCTCATCTGCACCAGCGCACTGGGTACGTGGTCCTCATCTGCACCAGCACACTGGGTATGTGGTCCTCATCTGCACCAGCACACTGGGTACTGGTCCTCATCTGCACCAGCACACTGGTACTGTGGTCGCTGCCATCTGCACCAGCACACTGGGTATGTGGTCCTCATCTGCACCAGCACACTGGGTACGTGGTCCTCATCTGGACCAGCACACTGGGTATGTGGTCCTCATCTGCACCAGCACACTGGGTACGTGGTCCTCATCTGCACCAGCACACTGGGGTATGTGGTCCTCATCTGCCACCAGCCATACTGGGTACGTGGTCCTGCATCTGCACCAGCAGCACTGGTATGTGGTCCTCATCTGCACCAGCGCACTGGGTACGTGTCCTCATGCTGCACCAAGCACACTGGGTATGTGGTCTCATCTGCACCATGCACAACTGGTACGTGTCCTCATCTGCACCAGCACACTGGGTATGTGGTCCTCATCGCCACGCAGCACACCTGGGTAACCCTGGTCTATTTGCACCAGCACACTGGGTAACGTGGTCCTCATCTGCACAGCACACTGGTATGTGGTCCTCATCCTGCACCAGCACACTGGGTACGTGTCCTCATCTGCACCAAGCACACTGGGTACGTGGTCCTCATCTGCACCAGCACACTGGGTATGTGGTCCTCATCTGCACCAGCACACTGGGTACCTGGTCCTCATCTGCACCAGCACACTGGGTACGTGGTCCTCATCTGCACCAGCACACTGGGTATGTGGTCCTCATCTGACCAGCACACTGGGTACGTGGTCCCATCTGCACCAGCACACTGGTACGTGGTACTCATCTGCACCGCAGCACACTGGGTACGTGGCGCCTCATCTGCACCAAGCACACTGGGTATGTGGTCCTCAATATCAGCTGTTCCAGTTCTGCAATGGGTACCTACCGTGAGGCTATTCACCGCCAAGTACTGATATAACATTGGCAACACAGATTCTGACAGGAACTAGCGTGGTTAGTTAAGCAATGTATTCCTGATTCCTAAGCGTCTCGATAGCGATATCATCTCGGAGAGTCACAATCGTAAGCGAATCGCCTAGGATTGTGCCCCGTAGTTTCTAGTCTCGTAATTCGTAGTTCTGTAGTTTCGGCACCACCAGCCGACTGTTTATGGTCCCGGCTGACCTATTGTTTAACACTCGTTTCGTCCGACCTCGGAGCGGGCACCGTTGACCTGTGCCCGGTCTGCCTGCCTCTCTCCCTCTCGGCAGCGATGGGTGTGAACCTGCCAGCGCACCTGGTGGTGATCAAGTCGACCAGCCACTACACGGCGTCCGGCTGTCAGCCGTACTCTGACGCCGAGATGCTGCAGATGACCGGCCGGGCTGGCCGGCCGCAGTTCGAGACGTCGGCCACGGCGGTCATCATGACGGAGGCACACCTCAGGGTATGCTGGGGGACGGGGTGGACAGTTCGAGACGTCGGCCACGGCGGTCATCATGACGGAGGCTCAGGGTAGGCTGGGGGACGGGGTGGACAGTTCAAGACGTCGGCCACGGCGGTCATCATGACGGAGGCACACCTCAGGGTAGGCTGGGGGACGGGGTGGACAGTTCGAGACGTCGGCCACGCCGGTCATCATGACGGAAGGCCAACCTCAGGGTAGGCTGGGGGACGGGGTGGACAGTTCAAGACGTTCCGGCCACCGGCGGTCATCTGAACGGAGGCCAACCTCAGGGTAGGCTGGGGGACGGGTGGACTAGTTCGAGACGTCGGCCACGCGCGGTCATCATGACGGAGGCACCGTACTGCCCCGTCTGGGTAGGCTGGGGGACGGGGTGGACAGTTCGAGACGTCGGCACTGGCCGGTCATCATGACGGAGGAACACCTCAGGTAAGCTGGGGACGGGGTGGACAGTTCGAGACGTCGGCCACGGCGGTCATCATGAACGGAGGCCAACCTCAGGGAGACTGGGGGACGGGGCGGACAGTTCGAGACCTCGGCCACGGCGGTCACCATGACGGAGGCCAACCTCAGGGTAGGCTGGGGACGGGGCGGGACAGTTCGAGACGTCGGCCACGGCGGTCATCATGACGGAGGCCAACCTCAGGGTAGGCTGCGGGACGGGGCGGACAGTTCGAGACGTCGGCCATGGCGGTCATCATGACGGAGGCACACCTCAGGGTAGGCTGGGGGACGGGGCGGACAGTTCGAGACGTCGGCCACGGCGGTCTTCATGACGGAGGCCAACCTCAGGGTAGACTGGGGGACGGGGCGGACAGTTCGAGACGTCGGCCACGGCGGTCATCATGACGGAGGCCAACCTCAG
>VOPJ01010071.1:0-32805 GCA_014673585.1 Semibalanus balanoides
GATATAAGCGATTATCTGAGTCACAACTAGTACCAACCATTACTTTTGTAGTGACCTGTACCAATAAAGTTACGAAAAATAGAAACAACTAATTGACAAATATTAGTTTATGATGACTTCAAAAAGAGATATATGATGATATATGATGATGAAATGTATGGTCGTAAGGGACTTCAACTTTAAAGTCGAGTCCTAACTAACCAGCTTATGACTCCCGAACAGAGAGTGAATCACTTTTTTAGCTATTAAGTATGCTTTACATGTCAATTAATTTCGATGTTCGAGGATAACATAATTTGATGCGCACCTATACATGAGTCAAACACGATGGTGAAATATGTTTTATTCTATAATGCTTCTATCAAAAGTTGATCATTCAAAAATAATTCAGCCATTTTTAGAATGTTTCAAATTTCATGGATTATCCTGACCTAACTTCATATTTACCTGAGGTAAGTTTTGATGCAACTGTAGCAACATCAAATTATATTATCTTTCGAACGCCTTTTTGGCGCGTCGCTGAATCCTTCGCTTTTAGTTAGTAAGATAGAGACAGTTTTGGCAAGGGCACTCATTATATAGTCGAAATTTGTCCTTTGGTGACCTCTGGTGACCGCAATATTGACTTGGCCCCTAAACAAGACCAATATACGTTCGACAGAGCTCGTCTCGTGCTATCTAACAGCGTTTTTCATTTGTCGCTTCGCTGCGTGGTTTTCGAGATCAGGGGGGGGGGGTCGAAAATCCGCCCCTCTCCCCGGCAGTTCGTGGTTGGTGCAAACCGCCGGCAGTGTTTGGGACGCAGGTTAACCCTCGACACCTGCGGGGGGCGGATATCCGCCCCCCCACAGGTTTTTCCGGACTAGCGGGACCAACGGCGGCGCGTAGCGCGCCAAAGTTTTGTATGAACTTGTTCGGGCATCAGAATTCCGCACAACTTTCTGAAAAAATATTGAACTTCTAACTTTCAGTTCCACGTTGATCAGGTCACATTAAATGACCTCGACTCAAGTCATCGTCTTTTGTAAGTTTGACATTTCTTGCCGGAAGCCAGAGTGCGTGAACCCACAACAGTTTGAACTCACAGTGGATAATAAGGCCTTCGATATCTACAGTTCGTGTTATCTTGGATTCTTTTATAATGGTGACACTGTCAGGTTCATGTCAAATTTTTGAGAACTTCTCTCCTCCATCTATCATATCTCATGGGAGAAATTGAAATTGCGCACTCCAATTCAACTCAAAACTGAAACTATAATGTGGTCGTTTTCATCTAATCACTAATTCTGAGTTCAAAAATAAGTAATAATCAAGTGTATTTTTATTCCCGTGACTCTCGTTAGGTCAATCAATGTTCGCCAAAGAGGTCATATGTTTTTTGTACATAACTCATGTTCTACTGTAGATAGTAGTATGTTTTGCTGTTTCTCACCATTTCCTGATTTTCTTGTAACCTCACATCGATGACATGAATTGTGACTTGACCTTGACATGACCTCAGGTCAGGTCAGGTCATTTTTTTATTGTTGACCAACGCTAGCATAAAAAGATATATGGTTCCATGCTGCCGTTGTTGCTGAGTAAACATCTGATTGTGGCAAAATTCCTTCTCGCCTTCTTAACCTTTACTTAACGAGTTATTAACAAAATCGCTTTCATAAAATTATCTAGCATTTTCGATCCTCTTCCGCTGACTCCTCCGGATGCTTCTACTATTTTGACACCGATGTCAACTTGCTGAGGACATTTTCTGGCGAAGTTGTGTTATAAGCACGCAATGCATGTGCCTTTTTATTTCAGGATTGCTCTAGCACGTATTGTCAGTACGTGACCTAGCTCCGGATTATCTTGTGAAGCCAGTGCTCAATTTACTGAAAATATGCTTGGAAAACTATTTGACCTTTTTTGAAACTCTGGTGACTGAATATTGAACTATCAAAAAAATACCCAAGTATTTTGCTCAGTTATCTCGTCACGCGCCTACCCTGCTATGCCGTTTTCTGTTCTCGCTACGTTGCGTTATTATTGGAGATCATCTGGGGGGGGGCGCGGTTATCCGCCCCCCCGTCGGTTCGAAGTTGGCTCAGACCCCCGTCGGTGCGAGGGTTAAGGCTTTCTGCGCCCGTCTTCTGTTATTTGCATCTCTCTATATGACCTAGAATCAGATAAAATAATTTAAATACACTATGTAACATAACATTATTGTCCTGCTCGTGAAACATATTGTACAATAATACAAAACTAAAATACAGCAAGTTTTGGAAGATCGTTGCTCACCATCGAAAGATATTCGTGCCATACGAAAAATATTCGTGCCTCGTCCAGTGAAAATCCCTTACAGGAGGCCCTGGTCCTGACGCCGCACCGTCCGTTCCTCTGGCTCTGGAACAGCATTAGCACCCCACACCCGCGGATTGCTTGCCTCCAGACAACCATCCATCCACTGCGCCGCCCTCGTCTCTTCTGCGCCACTGGCGCCGCGATCCGTCAGGGACGGCCGCGCGGTGCGCCACTTCTCATCTGCTGGTTCATTTGAGCCGCCATGTCAACAGGACGACGGACGGCGGTGGAGGCGGCGGTGGTGGCGGCGGTGGCGGCGGCGGTGGAGGCGGCGGTGGTGGCGCGCTACGACCATCAGGCACAATATCACCGCCACGTCATTTGTGTACCCCTCTCAGCTCTGAGAGGCGGCCGCAGCCCCCTCCACGGTCCGATACTGCAGCCACAGCGCGCCACATTCGCCGCAGCTAGCCACATTCGCCGCAGCGCGCCGCATTCAGCGTCACGCTACGCCACATTCGTCGACACTCGTGCCGGATTGCCTGACAAGTGGCCTGTGAACTGAATACGGATGAGTGGTGCAGAGGGCCTGAGGCAGCATCGCTGGAGGGAGGCGGTGGCGGCGCAATGTTGCAGAATGATGACGGCAGCCGAAGTATTTGTTTGCTCTCTCACTCATTGACAGATGATAAGACTGTGGATTGATTAACACACAGATTGCAGGACGCGCAGTCTGACGATATTGCACAGTTGGTTGAAGTGAGTCGGAACTCGTCCCGAATAGGAAGGTTATGATGTTATTACGTTTATAGCACAAACCAGTTTTGACACATTTGATTGTATGTACAAATACATAGTCAAACTCAAAATCATAGATAACAGGAGACATCATAGATAACAGGAGGTCTCCTGTTATCTATGACAAAATATAAATGAAAAATAGTTTGGTGCAACAAGTCTATCAATATTTTCATATTTTCACTGTTAAAATACCTTAACTAGTTTTTGTTTATAATTTACATCAACTAATTTGAACCTATTTCAATCACCGTAGCCCAATGTAACTCCTTACTACTTGAGGCAGTTAGGAAGAAGCCGTGAAGATCGCATCTTCGTATAATTGCCAAATGTCGCCGAAAAATCCTCCCAAAACTGGACCCTGTCCGATTTCAAGTTTAAATCAGTAACTATTTTTTTTTAATACAGATGTGACAATCAATTTTAGAAAAAGTCCCAAAATTGCATGAGCCCACTCTCAGCTGTTCCGGAGATATCCAATACAATGAGGGGTGGGCAGAATCTGTCCCCCTGCCACTATCAGGTTGAAGGTGCAGATGTATTTTTTATATATAATGGGAATAGTTTCGGAAACCAGACCTTGCAGGTGAAATCGGACGCGCTTGAACTACCGATTCACACCGAAAACTGGGATAGATATGTAATCTCGCATGTGTCTTCATCAAACAAATCAGCTACTATTTATTCTCAAATCCTTGGTCGTCACCCCCCCCCCCCACCGGCCACCTACTCACCACCGCCACTTCCACTCGAAGACTCAATTGTCCAAGTGAGGTATCAGGTAATTATCCTCTAGCCCTCTATTTGTGAATCACTGGTCTAGTGTTTGATAACGTGATTCATAACATCTTTGTGACAAAAGAACAGTTCCTTGCACGCATTTTGTAGGACCTTCTACTAAGAATGACATGATTTCAGAGTTCAGTATACTGACATTGATTTAATAGGTACGTACACTTGAGAAATAGCATTAATTGTATTTATCTCCCTGCAGAACCTTGTTCTTGCGCGCAAAGGCGTCGCCACCTTCCGAAAATGGGGGAGGCACTTATAAGTCGATTCTTTCCATGCAACGCTTATAGGCGTAATGTTAAAATCCGAGAATGTTTGGGGGGACGCATGCCTCTGGGGGGGGGACGCATGCCTCTTGGGGGAGGGGACGTGACGCTCTTCCCCCTTTTCGACGCCCATGCTTGTGCGTGAAAGCCATGGAGACCACGTCACTTCTGTTCCAGACTCCAGTCCGTACACTCCAGCTCTCTCTATGAGACGCCGGTGTTGACGTTTTGTTTGAGTCCGCCTTCAGAGCCAGAACAAATGATCCAACAGGAGTAGGGAACCGGATACGTTGACAGCGGGAAAACAAACTGAGAGGAACCCATTGCCGTCGGGAAATGTTCCGATACAACCTAAAACTTTGAAATAGGATATGAGCAGCGTTTCTTTGAGTGAGTTAGACGCTGTAAAAATATTATTGAAATGTCATACTGTTTGTTTTCTCTGAGTTGTTTTGGAACTTATTTTGCTTTTTCATGCACACCTCTATGTCATACTGGATAGTGGCAGATTTCTTTGAGTGAGTTAGACGCTCTGTAGAAAATATATTGAATGTCATACCTTGTTTGTTTCTCGAGTTGCTTTTGGAACTTATTTTGCTTTTCAATCGACCTTATTCTTTTTTTGAATTTATGTTCCAAACAGTTATGACAAATATAGATTCTTAAAATAATTAGACATTTAAAACCCTAGATCCTATATGACCATGCATTGAAATGTACCAAAAGTGGTACTGCATTTGTACTTACTTTGTATCGTATCGTTTTCATCGTTTGAAATAAATTATGGGCTGCATGTTGTATATTTGTACGCACCGTCAAAATCATTTGAGCAAGAAATATATTATTGCATAAAATATTATACTTTTTGAAATTATGAGTCCTAACATTATGTTTTGCGTCACTAAATGCTTACATGGGATATTTATGGGATATTGCTGCTCATACTGATCCCTTATTTTCATTTCACACCACAAGAACTAATGAAGCGATGTAACAATTCATACATCGTAGTCGCCAGTCTCCGCCCCTTGTAGCTGTTGCTGGTTAGCTAACTGCTTCTACCACGCCTGCAGCCAGCGCTACTTGCTGGACGTGTGCAGCGGGAGAGGGAGGCATGTATGGCAGATCGTCCGACGACGGCGTAAGTTCGGCGGCGCCACGGAGTCCCACCATCAATCATCAATTCCCCTCCAACTAACCGGATCTGCTGAATATTGGATTGGACTGCACACCCACTGATCAACAAACACATCCTTCCGGGCTGGCGCCGCCTGCGGCCGGCCGGCCCGCGCCGCCAGTTGATTGCGGCCCCTGCTCGGTCTGGCTGGACGCGGGGAGCGAATGCTGCTGGGTGTTACATCATGTCACATCACATGTCACATCACATCACACTATAATGGGTCGGGATGATCTCCGGTGATGATGAGAGAGGGGATGCAGCTTTTGACATCTTACATTCCGTCCTGCCCTTATGGTATTAAGTATATCATTTTCGATGTTTGGTATGCATGCAGTTGGCTGATTGATTTTTACACATTGTCCTATCCCGCGCACTGCAGGGGGGGTGATTTCCGCCCCCTGCAAACGTTTTCAGGAGTAGCGCAAAAACGGGGCTGCGCCAGCTGCGCCAAATTTCGTATACACAATGTTTGGGCAATCAATACCCCAATTTTGTAAAAGTTTTGACTTGAGGCAATCTCAGTCAGCTTCACAAGTCCAGTCAAGTGACCTCTTACCTTCAAAATGTTGGCGTTCGTGAAAGCACCACAGTCTTTTTTCGAAAGTTTTCGAAACTTGCAGGATTCAAAGAATACACAGTACCTACAATTCGTTGTCTCTGGATTTTTCATCGGTGAACCAAGACGGTCAGGTCAATTTCCTTGACCTCCCCATTATATAGTGAATGGGAAAATAAACAACTCTCCTTTCAGAAAATATGCATTCTGGATCAGTGCTAATTCTTTTCAGAATCATGCTATTTTAGCTCATTCTAAAATTATCAAGGTGCAATTTGTTGCTTTAGTGATTTCTAGACAGAGGTCATCTGAGGTCATCTGAGGTCATCCAGCATATGAATTTGCTAATAACTCTTGATAGCAAAGAGATAGAGAACGATCTAGTTGACACCAAATGTGTGTCGTCTCGTCTGGCCGCGTTGCCCATATGCAACATGACCTACCCTGGGTCACGCCAAATGACCTTTAGACCTGAGGGTCCAAATTTTTGAAAGTGCCTTACAGGTTACCGTATCTTTATATTTCAATAGCGCATCAATGGAGACAAACACTGATTGCGTCAAAATGTTTCCCTATCTCTTAGCGTGACATGAACTATTACGATAAACTGCTTTTTGCTAAAAAACAGTATTTTCTGACCTTCATGACCTCTGGAGCCTAAACTATAGAGTCAGAGCTCACAATTCGAGGACGCTTATGCGATTGAAAATTTCAATATCTATTCGATTGCCTCTCTAATCGTTTGCTCCTAGCTATCATGACGTTTCCGAATAATCGGCGTTGTTCTTGGAAAAGAATCCTAAAGAGTCCTAAAACCGGAAAATCTGACCTTTGGTGACCACTGGTGACCCTCAAATTGGAGAACCTGATCCAGAAAAGACTGAAACTACTTTTCGATAAGAGCTTCGCCTAGAGCATCTTAGATGCGTTTCGCTTGTCCGCTACGTTGCGGTAGTTTTGGATAATCTCACGGGGGGCGAAACAACCCCCCTGCAGTTCGTGTTCGGCGCGAACCCCCTGCAGTGCGCGGGCTATAGACGTACATCATTTGTTTTCTCTCCAAGCATAAATTTTGTGGCGTCTTCTCAAAAACATGCATTCACAAAATACGCAAAATTTGTATTCCTAACTCCAAAGGTACATACTGCTAATGGCGACTTCCGTTACGTTTCCTTGCAATGTTTCCGGGTGGGCGGCGGATTACCATGCTCGCCACATATCACGGCGCTTGGCGGGCCGACAATGTGGCTGGTAAGGCACGCCGCGCTCACAAGTTATGCAAGCCATCTGTCCAGTCTGTCATAAGTTCACTGTCAGCTTACATGAAACATGAGCCAACTATCTCACCGCGCGCCAAACAAATTATGATTGTAATCAACAGACGACTTTGCGAGGGCAGCAGCTAAGTTCGGTACCAGGCAGCCGTCTGAGAAGACAGGAGCCCAGGCTTTAGCACATACGAAGCGCCATTATCACACACGAGGCAGCAAACTTTGAGGCAGCCCTTCTAAGATGACGAGATAACTGATATGACCCGACTGTTTTATTTATTTTGAGCCTCATTTTTCCCCTTTTCAAGCTGCAAGGACAGTATGTGTTGGATAAGTGATATTTAACATAGTATGTGATGATTCATGTCGCAACACCCAATAACTTTAACCCAGGATGTTCGGTAATCAAATTACTCTGAGTTTTCTCTTGGGTAAGGAGACCGTCACTGGAACTAGACGTGTTTTCGCTCCTACCCGGCTCAGAAGGCGGGGGCGGGGGCGGCGGGGCGGCGTGGGCGGCGGGAGTGGAGGAGTTAGTGGGGGTGGGGAGATGGGGCACACATGACGTACGACGGCAGGCTGCGTGTCGGGCTTTGAAACGACTGCAGACCTATCAGACGCGAGCAAACAGATCTATTTGTTAGAGGAACGGCTGGCAAATATCGGGCTGGGCCGATGTGGCCTCGGCGCGATCTCCGGCCGATCCGGCGCCCACAGCCAGAGACCAATCTCAGCCGCCGTGGCGCGAGCTGGCCCGCGAGAGAGCCGATTTACCCGAGACAAGACGCGCCGGATGCGAATGCCAATAGACGTGCGAGGAAATTTGCTCACAAAAGAAACAGACGTAATGCATGCCATCAGTCAGGTGAATACGATAAATACCTTGACTATGTTTACAAAATACACGTGCCAAAATACTTTTCGGCAATATAAAGATGGTGAAGGACATGCCAGAACCAAAACTCCGATTTCGTTTTATCGTTAGTACGGCTGAAAATTCGCATTGGCCGAGGAAGAGGTGCTGGGAGTGTGACCACATTGATGGGGGGAACCGTAGGGTCCCGGACCAATTTCGCTTCTGAGACACGAGGGACTAGGGACCTGGTCGGATCGATCTGAACAGAAGGCATTCTTCTCCGAAATTCAGCACTTGGTGCGAGGGAGCTCGAAGCGGAAAAGCGTTTGACTAAAGCACGGATCTTCTGCGCTACAGAGCCCCCGAGATGGAGTGGCCAGAACTGGATGAGCGATTTCTCAGAGAAACGGCCATCAAAAACGTTCTCTGCACTAAGAAGGAGATTCAGGAGAAAGTTAAAATCCTGTGCAGATAAACCATCAACTGGAAGCTGGAGGCCAGACAGTCTTGAAAGAAAATTTAATCTCATTCACAATGTAAAAACAAATAAATGACGGCACTTCATGCCCGTAAAAGGTGCAAACGTGAAGCTCGGCCATCACGGCCTATGGGTGGCGCAGAGACATCAACAGAGATGACAGCGAGGCAAGGAACGAGTCTGCAGAATGTCCGCCGTACTTCATAAGCAGTCGGATGGCGTCGGGGGCTCCCGATGACACGTAGACTCCAGATAACGCAGACACCTGATGGGCTGAATAGAAGCTCACTCCATCTGCGACGCGCCGTTCTTCGTGCATCAAAAATAACCTCTCTGAACGGAAGTGTCGTCTGTGACGGGATTTAATCAAGTGCAGGAGAAAAGGAAGGTGCGTAGAGAACACGAGAAGAGGAGAGGGAGGGGGAGAGGGAGAGGGAGAGGGAGAGAGGGAAGAGGGAGAGGGGAGAGGGAGAGGGAGAGGGAGAGAGAGGGAGAGGGAGAGGGAGAACGGGAGAGGGAGAGGGAGGGGGTAAGAGGGAGAGGGGAGACGGGAGAGGGAGAGGAGAAGAGAAGAGAAGGAAGAGAAGAGAGAGAAGAGAAGATAAGAGAAGAGATAGAGAAGAGAACGAAGAAAGAAGAGAAGAGAAGGAAAAGAAGAGAAGAGAAGAGAAGAGAAGAGAAGAGAAGAGAAGAGGAGCAGGAGAAGGAGAGGAGAGGGAGGAGGAGAGGGAGAGGACGGAGGATGGAGGAGAGGAAGGAGAGGAGGGAGAGGACGAGGGAGGAAAAGAGGAGAGGAGAGGAGAGGGAGGGGGCCAGGAAGGAGGGAGAGGAGAGGAGAGGAGAAGGAGAGATGAGTGAGAGGAGAGGAAGGAAGAGGAGAAAGGATGAGGAAGAGGAAGAGGAGAGGAGAGGAAGAGGGAGAGGAAGAGGAGAGAGAGGAGAGGAGAGGAGAGGGTAGAGGAAGGAGGCAGGAGAAGGAGGGAGGAGAGGAGAGGAGGAAGAGGGAGTTTAGATGTGAAATCAATCGGATCGGGAATGCGTTTTGATTTGCAGAACCAACCAACTATTGCTGATTCGCATGAATATGCATTGTTGCAAATCATTCTGGCTTTGCAATTCAAATTAGAGAATAATTTCCCAAACGCGTGGTTTTGAATCAAATCAAAAGTATAAGGATGAAATTATATATTCTTTGAGAGAGCATGCAGGTTACAAATCTCACTGCGCTGGTATAATTCAAGAATTCTGCAAATGTTTCGCTTAACCAGACTATACTTTTTTTAGCATTTCAAGCATATCAACTTCTGTTGAGACCAAGCAAAAATAAACATAAATACAACATCCACGATGCACGCATGATATAATTCCGCACTCAAAAGTTATTATTTAATCCACCGAAGCGTGACAATTTTCATGTCATTTAATAATATTGGAACAGACGGAATTCAGTATAAGCTTCGGTCACAGCTTCTCCGAAGTGCCAAACCTATTCAAAATGGTCGTTTCATCAACTCAGCCATAGCTGGAACTGTGTGGTCGCAGATGCAGATAATGGACAAGCTAGCTCTACGATCGCTCAAATATGTCGTCAATCTAAATTCTACCTTCGCCGGCAGTAAAACGCTTCTGATTGAAGCAAGTTATAAACTGACTCAGCGAAGATTCCGTAGCTTAAAGTTCCTCACTTTATGGATGTCCTTTGTGAGCTTTACCTCACAATGGCTGGATCAAATCTGAAACGAACCATTATTTCCACCTTCTCTCTCCCTCTCCCTCATACACCTCCCTCTTCTCCTCTCTCCCTTCTTCTCCCGCCACCCCATCTCACCATCATCTTCCCTTCGCGTCTACCCTCCTCTCCCTCTTCTCCCTCCTCTCACCTCTCTCCTCTCTCCCTTCTCTTCCCTCTCTCCCTCTCTACCCTCTCTCCCCTCTCTCCCTCTCTCCCTTTTCTCTCTCTCCCTCTCTCCCTCTCTCTCCTCTTCCCCTCTCCTCCTCTCCCTAACAATCTCCACCTACTCTCCCTCTCAATCCCCTCCTCCCTCCCTCTCTCCCTCTCCTCCCTCTCTCCCTCTCTCACTATCTCCCTCTCTCCCTTTCTTCCCCTCTCACCTCTCTCCCTCTCTCGCCTCTCTCCCTCTCTCTCCTCTTCCACTCCCTCTCCTCCCTCTACTCCCTTCTCCCTCTCTCCTCTCTCCCTCTTCTCCCTTTCTCTCCTCTCTCCCTCTTCCCCTCTCCACGTCTCTTCCCCTTTCCCTCTCTCCCCTCTCTTCCCTCTCTTCCCTCTCTTCCCTCTCTCCCTCTCTCCCTCTCTTCCCTCTCTCCCTCTCTCACTGATCTCCCTCTCTCCCTCTCCTCCCTCTCTCCCGTCTCTCCCTTTCTCTCCGCTTTTCTTCTCACCTCTCCCCTCTCTCCTTCGTCTCGCCTTCTCTCCCTCTCTCCCTTCCTCCCTCTCTCCTCGTCTCCCTCCTCTCGCCTTCTCCCTCTCTCTCCTCTCTTCCCTCTCTTCCCTCTCTCCCTCTCTCCCTCTCTCCCTCTCTCCCTCCTCCTCCCTCTTCTCCTCTCTCTCCTCTCTCCCTTCGCTCCTCTCTCTCCCTCTCTCCATCCCTCCTCTCCCTCTTCTCCTCTCTTCGCCTCCCTTCTCCTCCCTTCCCTTACCTTCCTTACCTTCCTTCCTCCCTTCCCTTCTTCCTTCCTTCCTTCTTCACATCCCTTCCTTTCTCTTCCTTCTCCTTCCTTCCTTCCTTTCCCTTCCTTCATGCAATAACGTAATCTGACCGGTAACCTAGACATCTGTGTGTCGCCCTTGCCCCTCGTGACTTCCCATAATCCAACTATTCTCCTTGATCCACATTCTCCTCTCCCAACCAATATTACTCCGATCGGGCATGCATGTCCTGTAACTCGCGCACGCTCAGCCGCTGGCACATGCCACAGCCGGCCACTACTATGAGTGAGACACTGCCGCGACCTGTGCGACAGTTCCTGTAGGAGCTGACCGGCCAGCGCCCCGGCCAGGCTCCTGGCTCAGCCAAGCGCACCCGCACACCCGCTGGCACCCGCCAATTATGTCAACCTCTCATCGGCGAACCTAACCTTGACTCCACACACTCTGCGCCCACCACTCGTGTAAGAGCCGGCCAAATCCCAGATCCAATTACCGATGACAAAGCGAGGCAACATCCAGACGAACGCTCTAGAACGTGCTCAAACCAGGCTGCCTACCAACGCCCTCCCACGCAGTTCGGGCTCGGGATCAGCAGAGGGCTTAGGATCAGCAGAGGTCAGGGATCAGCAGAGGGCTCGGGATCAGCAGAGGGCAGGGATCAGCAGAGGGCTCGGGATCAGCAGAGGACAGGGCTCTGGATCAGCAGAGAGCTACGAGTGACGGGGAAAGCTGGGACAGACGGAGGGGGTCGAAGCTGCCACGGGGGTTAGCAGAGAGCTGCACGTGAAGGGACAGGTGGGGGAGGGGGGTCGAAGCTGCCCCGCGGTCAGCAGAGAGCTGTGAGTGACGGGGAGAGTCAGACAGATCAGCAGAGGACGGCACCGGCCGCGACAACTATTGACGCAGGTTACGGCCGATCTCAGCGTGCGAGAGATGGGATAACGACTCAGCGTTTCCAGTGGCTCCGCGGCAGTGTTTTTCATGGATCGGGTGCACCCATGGGTGCCCACTCAATTATTCCGATTGTCTGGGCTGGGCATGCATTTTTCGACTTTTCATGGGTACTGGGGCATGAGTATAATAACAATTTTTCAGTCATGTTGCTAGCCGTTATTTTTTTACTTGACAACCAGATGTTTAACCAGGTAAATATGTTATTAAATGATATAGGACACTAAAACATTTTTTTTGTAATTATAGGACAACAATACATCATAATAAGTACTTAGCAGTGGCGAAAGATGTAAAAATCCAAAATCATGTCTGATCCAATGTCTGATCCAGTATGACAGTGTTGACCGAAAAGTGTTCGATGAGTCAAAAGCCACAGCAATACACAGGTGCTTGTTATTATTTATCGTTAATAGCATGCGTAAATATGTTAAGATAATCATGGGTGGAACTTTATATCTTTTGGGGATGGCTCGAGCCTCCCCCCAAAGATGTCAAATTTTAACATTAGGCCTATGGCGTTGCATGGTGAGAACTGAGTTAAAATCTATAAAATTAACATTAGGGCCCCCGAGCGATTTCATACAGTTCCGCTTGTGAGGATAATGGTTGCAAATTTTGTGAAAATAATTATCTGCTTAATTAATATGGATGGGCAAGACCGGGAATGGGCCTCAATATTATAAATTTGAATGGGTCTGGTCTGGGTCTTGGCTTGGTGTTCATGGGCTTTGGCTGGACTGGGGTTGGGGTTTAGGCACCCATGAAAAACTATGCTCCGTGGCAAACATTTAAATCGGAAGTGGCTGCGATTTTGTGGACGGTGAAAATCCGTTAGGGAATGTTTGTTTTTGTGTGCAGATGTAGGTGAGTTCAGAGCTGATCGGTCACACAAACATATGCACTTCTCATATTGCAAGGTCTACAGACGGACAGAGAAAACGCTAATAAATGAAATAAGGTGTGAATCAGGCTTATTTGGCAATGTTTCCTGGATGTGACTCAATTATTTAGAACTCAATGCTGGCCAATGTTTTCTTCACCGAGTCGTTAGATGAAAGTGATCGCTTATAAAGAAGCGGCCATGAATCTGGATGACAGCTACATTACTGATTCTTTTCGTAACTGTATTTATTGCCTGCGATACAATTTCAGTAACGTTGTACATTTTTTCTTTCTTACTGCGATTTTTTTGTTGCGACACGTCCACCAGTGAGTCGCTGATTCCGTAGGCGATTTTGCGGCCAGAGGAGAATATATAGTCCAATTTAAAGTCAAGCCCCAAGTTAACGCATTATTGCAATGGGTTGTTTTTATCCCGTTGTCCAATTCTTTGGCCTAAAGCAAGCAATAAATTGAAACAGACATTTTCGGGTTGAGACGAAGAAACATAAATCTGTCGCCTACGACGCGGAGCATTACGCAAACAGATTGTCTCTTGAATCGAGCGCATACAGAGTCCTACTTAAGCTCAATAAGACTTTGATGCTGGCCGTTTGCTCTCGTGGTAATGCTCTAAAAGCTGAAGCTAGGAGTTCATAGGAGTACAATGCAGTTTTACTTGGATTTTATCTCCCTCAAAACTTCCGGCTGCATATGACCCCCAATCAAATTGTTTTACAGGAGCCTGAGCTTAATAACAGCTGGGTTTGTATTTACTAATAAACAACGTCCAACAAATTCTGAGATAAATTGGTGCATATGCAAATGATAAGAATCTCTGCTAAATTAAACACATTTATTCATTTATTGTGATTTATTGCAACTATAAAAGTAATTTATCCCTCTTCAGAACAGCACTGGTAGTCAAAAACAGTTGAGCAGCTCATCACAATTTGTAATTTGCGCAGGTACCGGTTCGGAAGCGTACCTGAAAGCTGAATAATGAACAGTGACGGGTCACCGTCTGAGGCCATCACCTGCGTCCTTCTGCTGAGGACCCACCACTCCTCGCACCCTGTCCCACCACGCGTAATCGCGACTTCCCACCCCTGTCCATCACGCGTAATCACATCAACCGACTGACTGCTGCCTCCACCCCTTCGCACCACCGTCTAACAGCACAACCGACCTGACTGCTGCCTCCACCCCTGGTCCACCACCGGAATCAGCGAAGCAACGAAGCTGACTGCCTTGGCCTCCACGCCCTGGGTCCACCACCGTAATCAGCAACCAAACGACTGACTGTTGCCTCCACCCCTGTCACCGACGTAATCAGCACCAAGCGACTTGACTGCCTGCCGTCCATCACCGGTAGATCACACGACCGATCTGATGCGCCGTCCACCCCTGTCACCACCGTAGATCGAGCACAACCGATCTGACTTGCTGCCTCCATCACCGTAATCAGAACCGACCGACTGACTGCTGGCCTCCACGCCCTTGTCCACCACCGTAATCAGCACGCTACTTAGCCCAGCTAACAATTTGACGTTGTCGCTACCGTGTGTGACAAGGTTGCAACACAGCTACACAACGTTGTGATAGTGTAATTTTGTAGACTTGCCCAGGAACGTTGTCCAAAAACTGTTACCTTGTGTCCGCTCGACAAAAACGTTGAAACAACGTTTGCTACAACGCTTACGTTTGACAAGCGTTAGCTTAACGCTGACTTACGTGTTTATCATTAATCTTAAGTAAGATGGTGAAAGATGCTCAATTTTTAGATCATGTGTTACGCATTGGGCGAGCTGTTTTTCCCAAGGTTGACTAGACAAAGTTGTGACATCGTAACGATACAACGTTGCTGTAACGGTTAACAGCGACGTTTATACAACTTTGTATTCAAAACATTCACGACGTTGTCGCAACGTTGTTCAAACGTAAAATTCCAACTTGATTTTTCACAACGTTGTTACAACGGTATCTGTTACCTGGGTACCGACTGACTGACTGCTGCCTGGCAGGGCCGGCCTCATCATATCACACCCCGGAGTCGAACCTGTATATCGTCCTCTGACACTGACTGATGACTGGTGGGGCCGGCCTTCATCATACCATAGCCCGGACTGACTGGTGGGGCCGCCCTCCATCATACCTCAGCCCGGACTGACTGGGTGGGCCGCCCTCCATCGATACCACAGCCCGGACTGACTGGTGGGCCGGGCCTCCATGGTCATACACAGCCCGGACTGATTGGGCAGGCCTTCATCATACCACAGCCCGACTGACTGTGGGCCGGCCTCCATCATACCTCAGCCCGATGGACTGGTGGGCCGCCTCCATCATAGCCAGCAGCCCGGACTGACTTGGTGGGGCCGGCCTCCAGTCATACCTCAGGCCCGGACTTTGGGGGGAAAACTCGGTTGGGGCGGTCCCCATCATGACCACAGCCCGGACTGACTGGTCGAGGCCGGCTCCATCATACCACAGGCCCGGACGATTTGGGCCAAGCCTCATTCATTACCACAGCCCGGACTGACTGTGGGGCGGCCTCCATCATGACCTCAGCCCGGGAGCTGACTGCTGTTGGGGCCCGCCTCCATCATACCACAGGCCCGACTGACCTGGTGGGCCCGGCCTCGCATCAACCTCAGCCCGGACTGACTGGTGGGGCCGGCCTTCATCATACCACAGCCCGGACTGACTGGTGGGGGCCGGCCTCCATCATACCACAGCCCGGACTGACTGGTGGGGCCGGCCTCCATCATACCTCAGCCCGGACTGACTGGTGGGGCCGGCCTCCATCATACCACAGCCCGGACTGACTGGTGGGGCCGGCCTCCATCATACCACAGCCCGGACTGACTGGTGGGCACAGCCCGGACTGACTGGTGGGGCCGGCCTTCATCATATCACAGCCCAGAGCCGATCCTGTTTACCACCCTCCGCCATTCGTTCGGCCGCCGTCAAAAGGCCCGATGAGTCGCAAGAGCGGTCGGGCTCTCCATAAAGGACTTCATTCGGGCTTCATTTCGCTCGGGCCCGGCATAAGAGACATGTCGGTGTAATCACCTGGCTGAGGCTGCGAGCAGCACGTCTAAATCCGGCCCGGCAGCGGCGAATGACGCGCTGCCTCCGAGCCAGGGAGCTGGCCGTCCGCCTCTTATCAGAGCGGCTTTCACCTCCATCCACACGGTGTAAGTAATCAGACCTTCATTAATCTCGGGCGCAAATTAAACTTCTTTAATTGAAACATTTCCCTCGTTAATCTTCAAGCTGCGTCGCCGATTTAT
Organism: Semibalanus balanoides; assembly: GCA_014673585.1. Classification (NCBI taxonomy): domain Eukaryota; kingdom Metazoa; phylum Arthropoda; class Thecostraca; order Balanomorpha; family Balanidae; genus Semibalanus; species Semibalanus balanoides. The sequence goes on from VOPJ01010071.1 coordinate 16,272, forward strand.
GAGATTCAGCTTTATAGCGCGATGGGATTGGACAAGAATATTTTTGAGCAAGGAAGATTTAAGCGAATGGCTTTAATGGAAATCCACATTTTGACAGCTTTTGGAAAGACTTTGCTTAAGCTGGCGCAGTGGTACATTCAGTTCCACGAGTGTGCTCGCAACTTAATTTAGATACCAGCAGAACGGTCTGTTGTTCGCAACACACTAATAGCAGCCATATTGTTCTGCCTCATCCCTTCAGCTATCATAATTCGAGCCACTCGCCGCCTCCTTCCTAAGCTGAAGTGCGCGTCTTCAGAGTGTTTCGCTGTGGGCGTCCGTGTCTTGTTTGTGCTGCTGTCGTGTCCAGTGCCGGGTCCCCCTCCCCCGCCGACGGGGCGCTGCTTTGGACCGTGCTGTGAGACGTGAGTGCGTCTGCCCGGCGGCGGTGGCGGGGCGGCGGGGCGGCAGTCGGCGGCCCCCAACTCGAATTACCCCGCACGAGCGGCTCCGGCAGCCGGCGACTGCCCAGTGTCCGAGACCAGCCCCGCCCGCCCCCGCCCGGTCCCGCCCGCCCCCGCCCGGTCCCGCCCGGTCCCGTCCGGTCCCCGCCACAACAGAGAACAAGCCCGGATTGACGATTAGGCCAACTGCGGGCGAAAATAGCGGCCGGCGGCCATTGGTCGGAAACAGAAGACAACTTTGGAGGCCAACCGGGCGTCTGCTGTTTAGAATGGATAAGGCGGCTCCTATTCGGGATAAATTCCGGTCGCACGCAATACGGGCGCTTTGTTGGAATCAAAACAATGGTAATGTTCATAGCAAGCGGACATTTGGCGTGAATATACTTCAGAGTTTGTCTCATATTTCGATTCTAAGCCGGTTCCTTAACATTCACATAAGCTGCATTACAATTGCATTGTTTGCAGCTAATTTAACTTGTTTCATCACTAGGCTTTTCTCATCACACAAGTCGTTATCAGTGTCTATGAGGCGTTGGATCAGGCGCCAAACATTTTGGAGCAGACTTTATGGCGACCGGCGCACTGCCTAAAGCGAGCCGTGTTGTGCGGGCTGCCTAACTAACGGCAACCGGCGCACCTGCCTAAAAGCGAGCCGTGTTGTGCGGCTTGCCTAACTAACCGGCATCCGGCGCCTGCCTAAGCGAGCCGTGTTGTGCTCGGTGCTGGCCTAACTAACGGCGCAACCGGCGCCTGCCTAAAGCGAGCCGTGTTGTGCGGGCTGCCTAACTAACGGCAACCGGCGCACTGCCTAAAGTGAGCCGTGTTGTGCGGGCTGCCTAACTAACGGGTGCCGTATGGCGACCGCGACAGAGGGCCAATGAAGGAGCGGCGAGTGGTCTGAGCCTTCCAGCCTGCCACTGCACCGGTCGACCCCGGGGCCGCTAGTATATTGAGGATGGAAACTCTGGCAGCCGTACGAAAGTATCCACGGGTATACGGCTTGATAAATGTGTCGGCAATTTGTCGTTTTGCTTCAGTGTATACAAAATTGTGCGTCATGGAAAAGCAGTCTCCAAAAGCAAAACGTCGTAGAGCAGCCAGCGCACTGTGGGCCAGCGGCGCCTCAAAATCGTTTTTTAATCGACAAACCGACTTTCCAATTCTGAAATTGCAAGTCATAGTCAGATTGGTAGAAATGCTGTGCGCATTCAGTAGTGGGGATTATTTTTATATCCGAATCTAATTAATGGGGCGAATTTCGACGCGATCAATCACATGCCGCTGTTTATCGCTGAATAGCAACATAAACCGCCACAAATGTGATGCTAGTTAGTTTCCCTTCTTGCGTACTGTTCATGAGTTTTAATGTGGGGAATGGCCTGATTGCTATACGAGTTTTAATGGCTTCATTTAACTTTGAATTCCACACAGATTCTGGCACTCTGTCACATACTGTATTGTATTTTATGCTGTGTAATTAGGAAGGGGTAAGATTGACAAGAGTCAAAAGATACGAAATATGTATTTACCATGTTACGGTAAGAGAATACAAAAATTGATCACAGAAGACCAGTGACTTTTGATCGTTATTGCGTTTATCCAATGCTGTTTATGAATGGGGCTGACAGCGATTTTGCTACTTTTTGCTCCTTTTTTGAATATCACGTGATTCGACCACTAGCAACGGGCAGTAGCTTTTGTTTTACTGCCTTATCAGCGTCCACTTTATTTCCTCAACACACGACCTATTTGAGATGCCTTAAAGTGACCGAAGGTCTTATCTACATGGGCGGGATCCAGAGGGGGGGGGGGGGCCGGGGCATCCCCCCCAACCACTCAAAATCGGCGCGAAATTGGCCACATTTATCCTGGGATTTTCGTAAACTAGCAACTTTTCTAAGAAAGTTTGTGTTTCAATCAGTTACTGATACATAAGCAAGCGAAATCGACCCCTCGAGTTTTTCAGAAATGTAGCGACGACTTTTTGGGAATTGCCCCCACCCACACTGACAAAATCATCCGTCTCTGGATCCGCATTCTTAAATAATATATTCACAGGGAGGAGAGGGAATTTCTGCTGGTGTATATGGCCTTTGAAGCTAGTGGGGGGGGGGGGCATAGCGGATCCAGGGGGCGGCAGGGGCGTTAGCCCCCCCATATTGCCTGAAATTGACGAAATTTGACATATATTTTCCACTGAAGAGGGAAAGCTAATAAACTTTTACAAAGGCTTATTTGTCTTAAACCGTTCAGTAAGGTACAAGGAAGTCAAAAATGAATAAACACTGAAAAACACCGATTTCCTGGGTTATCTGAGGATATGGAAGTAGAAATAGAAAATGAATATCATAATCTTAATTTTCGCATCGAACTACCCCTGTACCCGTCAGATTTACAGCTTGCATAAGTTATCTGATTAAAAAGCGATTTTGAGCCGCTCCTGGCCTACTGTGCAGCGGAGTCTGTATACAACGTGTATAATTGTTAGCATGGCAAGAATATGTTATATTTATCCAGTATTCGTGCATACAAATTGCAACATAATGCATTTATCGTACAATATAAGGTGAACTGCATCATACCACAGTCTTTAACATTTTCGCAAAATACAATGGCATAAAGGAACACAAGTGAAGATCGTCATGCGAAAAGATTCTGTCTGTTGAGTTTGATGAATGTGCAGCATGATGCTCAGGCAGCTTACCCTGCCATACTATATAGTCCTTCGCCTTTTTTCACTTTTGACATAGTCCATCGGTGTAATATGTTGTTTTTTGTCAGCGTTCTTCTCCCAATTTTAACNGCAATGCAGACACAAGGCTCTCGGCAATGTCCGACAGAGCCCTATTGCAAGGCAATGCCTTCTATATTGTATTTGTCAACTGACATCGAAATGACACCAACGTTAGAAGTACTTAAAGTCTTACGTCGCTATCCCTACGCGTTCTGATGAACTTGAACCACTTGAAGGTGGCCGGGAGGCCCAGCGGCTGCCGGTTAAGTAATTACGCCATTGACCTAACATAGTCCAATCACAAAGCAAAGGTCATATTCGAGCTCAGCATACAAATTTGCCTCACAGTACCGAATTTGTCAAAGCTGGCCCTTAGCCATTGAAGTATGTCCGCCTTTTCTCTGTGTCCGACCCATAGTGCAGAGGCCAAAAAACATGGGGGATGAGAACACCTTTGGGGGGATAACCCAACATGGGGGCACCGGGCAAGAAACACCCCAAAAATATACAAATCGACACCTATGCTGAAGCGCCATTAAAGCACGTAGCAAAAGGCATTCTGTTTAGCAGCACAATAGAGGTATCAAAAGGTACACATATACCTGTGGTAATGTGAAATACCTATAATCCTCCATCAAAAAAGTTCATAGTCAGCACTCTAAAGATGATTTGCTAATTGATTAACAAACTCGAAAGTGAAACCACGACGATGTGATGAAGCAAAACCATGCTGAATCGACTTTAAATGCGTTACCGGGATTTTCCACAGCCAATTTATCTTGCAAACCAAAGCCAAATTGTCATGGAGATTGAATAGCGCGTACATCACTACGCAACGATGACTAACTGTAGTAAATATTTTCGACGGGAGGCACCGCTATCATCACTAAAAGTAATTACGAACAATGCGAATACACTACATCATTGCGAGCCAAGACTGTAATGGATGACCGGGGCGTCACAGAGCTGTTAGACCCATCGCAGGATTGTTTGCGCAACGCGGACAGAGTAAAGAGACGGGCACTCTGACGGATGTCGGAAGAGACGCCTCCACGTGCCTCACACATACACACACACACACACACACACACACACACACACACACACACACACACACACACACACACACACACACACACACACAACAACAACACACAACACACGCGGAAGAGCGAAATGACTCGGTGAGAAACTGCTGTGTCAGGGGAGGACGCGGCTGCTCACCTAGCTGGTGATTTATACAGGGTGTCGCCTGTCGGGACAACATGTGCTTGAGTTAAAACTTAGCTTAAGGTTGAAATAGCGGCATATGTGGAATGTATTTAACCTGCATTATGTGTGCATATAAAATGCCATTACGGCACACAAATTAGTAATTAAAACAATCGATTTGAAAACTCGAATATGACTCATACACTTACACACCCACTTCGCTGTTATTGTTTGTATTTAACATTCTGCACCTGATTGCTTTAACATTATCGTTGTTCTTCTAAAAAAATCAAGTCTGACCAATGCTTCTTCAGTGAGAAAGCCTTCTCCACCAGTTTCAGCATCCTAATCTCAGCACCCTCCAATCACAGCCACAATAACATCAACATGTGACCAATGACACCAGCGAAACAATGGTACCTCTCATATTGCCGCAGAAAAAATCTGCCAAATCGTGAAAAATGTACGGAAATCACTGCTATACTTAAATCAATAGTTTCAACGTAGGCGGACATATGTAAATCAGGGAAGGATTCAACCATATCGTTTTTGTCTTCTGTCAATGCAAACCACTGGAAAGCAGGACAGCGTCAGCACATATCATCATGCAATCATGCACGCCGTGGGATCCATCTGTAAACAGTCTACCCCTCCCTCTGGTGCTCAGCGCTCATCGCTCAGCGCTCATACGACAGTAAGTAGCGATCAAAACTGTGCCTCACGTCCGCTCATTTTTACCCAGAAGGCGTCAGCTCCCAGCTGACAGACTCTTCCGCTGTCAGCCGGGCGGAGGGCGGAGCCTGTGATTGGGTAACGAATGTCCACCCGTGACGTGGCGAAATCCACCCACCCGCGACGCTGACCAGGAATGTCCCCGAGTCGAGCTGTCTCTCCCTCTCTCACTAACTCTTGGTGCCAGGTGTGGGTGTTCGGGGGACTGGCGGATCCAAGGAGAAGAGGGGGAGGGGAGTCAAAGGGCCCATGCCCCTATAGGATTTAAATATATACAGTAGAAAAGGTAGAACATGGACATATTTCCTGATTTAAGAGAAAATAGATGCAACTTATGTCAAGGAGGTTTCCATAAATTTAACCTATCTATTCGTAAGTAAGCCGAATGCGATAAGCTACAAAAATTGTGCACAGGTTTAATATTCCCTCCCAAGCCATTTTGGAGCCGTTCAGGACCCGCTCTCGGTCCTGGGCGTGAGTGCAGGGTGAGCTGAGTGCACGTGTCGGCACCTCAGGGCGTGGGTCACACCCGAGCGTGCACTGTGCACTGTGCACTGTGCGTCAGGCGCCAGTAAGCCGCAAGTCAGAATGAGGCGTCACCTCTGCTGGGGGGTGACGTCACCTCTGCTGGGGGTCCGTTGCGTAACGGGGATATGAAGTGCTAAACTGGCGCCATGGAAGTACCTACGGTCTGGAGGGGCGAGCAAAGCGTTTTGTAATACGGCCTGATTGCACTGCGAGTATTGTCGTCAGTAGCAATAAACTGGGAGGCGCTAGATGGTGAAATATGATGCAGATGCAGGACTACTGAGGAACATGGCGAAATTGGGACAGATCTGGCCAGTGTTGTGGAAATGCAGGAACATGCAAATGGTTGGCAGAGACTGAGACGGCAGTGAGCTCAGCAATCACGTGACCGTCAGAGCTTTTCAGTCACAAGTATTGGGCCACCATCATCTGTTGTGTCATGCTTCCACAGTGGACCCAGCACGCCGAGCTACTTCGCCTACAATCGCAGGCCATCGACTGGGCAGAGGACGTGCTTCCATGCCAGACGACACGGCTGACCCCAGAGGGCACTCGCTCTCACTGCAGACTCTGAAGGACTCTCATCTCCACGAGACCTATCCCTCGTCTCGCTCCCCTCCCCCCCCACCTCGCCCACGCACCGGCCGTCGCCCGGCGGCGCGGCGGGGCGACCTCCCATGAGGGCATCGTGCGTCCAGCGGCTGGCCGCGCGCTCGAAAGTAAAAGGAGCTCGGTTTAGTTGGCAGGCTGCCAGCTCAGCGGCGGAGTTCCTCTCTCTCCCTCTGTCCCCGCTCCCCGCTCTGTCCTGTCAAGGTAGGGAGGTCCAGCCTGGCTAGGAACCGGACGGTGATCGAGCCGGGGGCGGAAGACGGCTTCGCTCTCTACGTTTCGCTGCTTCGCTCTCTACGTTTCGCAGCGGAGCGGAGCGAAAGAGGAGCCACATGTCCCAGGTGCCGTGTGGTATGGTTCTGACAAGCTTAGCGATTTGTTTCGTAATGGTTAGATACTAAGACGACATGGTTGTGAAGGGATTGCAGTGGTGGTGCGTACCACAGCTTTTTGTGACCGTGATGATCTCTTAGCACCGGGCAGACATGGTAATTCGGTAGCTATTAGAGCGATGTCGTCCGGTGGCATGCTTACGATATACGGTAGATAGTTTTATGGCACAGACCACATGTATGTTATTAGCATCGTTTGCCAGCGCATTGTCGTGACGTGACTGCCGACATGTGTAATGTGCATGATTAGCAACGTAGACTGGTGCAGCGCATTCGCTTTCATGGAGACGTGCAATGTAACCAGCTGCGATGCTCACGCTGCACGTGCACAAGTCACAGGTGATAACGAAAGGAGAACAGAATGTGGCAAAGCTAAGCAGTTGTCGTCACGTTTTCTAACTTAGTATAGGTATGCTGATTATATACAGTGTGGCGATTGATGTTCAATTTATAGCTACCTACCATTTGATAGATCCCGAACAAAATATTTAGCTGTTTGTATAAAAATGATCCATGATAGCATTCATTTGTGAGTGCACTGTATCAGTCAGGCATTTAGCCAGGATTTTCGTCAGGGGGGGGGGGGGTGAGGGGGCACGTCGGAAAAAATGCTTCTCAGCCATATGCTGCTGATCGGGGTGGGGGAGGGGGAGGGTCGTCGGAGAATTCCACTCTATCAAGTGTGAATTTGTTCTGCTCAGGAGGGCATGGCCCCCGTGCTCCCCCCCTTGGCTGCGTCCCTGACATCAGTTCCTATCGTGCATAAATCAACATATTAATTTCAACCACTTTGGTCCTCACCTATTGAGTCAGGCTTAACCCACGCCATCCACTTTGCAGAGATTATATCACGATAAGATATAATTTAAAACATTTTCAGCAGGGAGTGGTGTGACTGTGCACTTACACTTTGTATAATAATTTTAGAAAATGTATGCAACATCACTAAGCAATACGGGATGGAATGGGCAATCCTGTCAACCTTTCAACAGATAATGCAATAGAAACTATAGCTCCGTGTCTGTAAAATCAGTCCCCAAACTCCAGTCTCCTCTGTAGAGTTTCTCTGAACACAGACTGCTGCCTGCAGCCAGCTGACATCCAGCACAGCTCTGTGTGGTCTACAGAAGGCTGGCTTTCCCGATGGGTCTCATGGGCCGACACACCGTGACACCAGCCACCGAATGCGACTCGCAAGTCATCCCCGGTGGGGGTAGAGGGGGAGGGGTCGTGGGACGCTTCTGAGGCTGAGCGGAGTGAGATAGCTGTAGCTGTTCAATGTTCCGCTTCGTCACAGCTGGCAGAGGGCTCATCAATGGTGTTGTGATGAATGGACCGTCGGAAAGAGTTACAACTCAAATGCCGGCTCCCTGTATTAGGTGTAGCACGGATAACATGATAACTGGATTGGACACTCAATTTTCGGCCTCTTATTACAGAGCCGAAATTTGAAACGGAGTTAAGCTGATACACTTTATGTCTCGGCTCGTGCAAATGCGAGTTCAGCACCGTCGTTCACTGCTGTGCTTAGCAATAAGAGGCCGAAAATGTAGTGTCCAATCCAGGTATCATGTTATCTGTGGGTGTAGGTAACAATGATACGGTTAAGGCCAGCTTAGCTCAAGCTGAATTTCTCCAAACCAAAAACTATGTGCAAATTTCGAGAGCTAACCTCCGGCTTAAGTGTCTTCAAATTAAACCGTGAAGCCTTACACACCGAATGTTTTCCATGTTTCCAAACATTTTATATATCTGGCGGATAAATCGCAAATCTTTCGGGCACATTAGTGCTCTGTTGTATCATAAAACACAGTTTACTGCTGGACCATCGAATTCCGCCAATGACAATACACCACGAGTATAATGTATATAACAATTTCCAATGACTTCTTGTAGTTATGGAATGTATCAACTATCAAGCTATATCTGAGCCAATTTCTTCCGCTCCAATTGGTCCTACTGCACCAGCGGATCCATTGCAAAAGACTATAGACTAGTTTTAAACCAATCAGAGCTTTCCTTCAGTTACTAAGCGCACATACCAATGTGGGCTACCCACTGGAGCTTGGCTGGTGATCACATCATGTTTCGCAACGCTCTGAGAGGCTGAGAGCTTCCTTAGTACTTCCCAATACACCTCCCACAGCCCGCACACTCCGCCCCACCCCTACCCCAGCCCTCCCTACTCCAACCAATCCCTCCACTGTCCTGACCCTCCCCACCTAAACACCACAAATCCTACACAGCCTAATCACCGACCCCCCCCCACACACACACCATGACAGTCCAGTGTTTGCATTTGATCAGTGCACCCTATGCATAGGCGTAGGCGCCTATGGGCCAGGGGGCAACTGTCCCTCCAACATTTTCGGATTTTAACATTACGCCTATGGACGTTGCATGGAAAGAATCGACTTCAAAATGCATTTTGCCCCCCCCCCAACTTCAAATGAGTTCCTACGCCCCTGCACCCATGGGTCCCCATTAATTTCTTCCGATTGTCTGGGTTGGGTATGCATTTCTTCTGACTTTTCATTGATACTGGGCGGGCATTGGTTTGGCAAGTTTTGAGTAATGTCGCTAAGCATTATTTTTCTACATGACAGCCAGATGTTTAACCAGGTAAATATGTTCACAAATGATATAGGACAATTACAAAATAAGCTTTAGCAATTATATAATAACAATAAATGATGCTGAGTAATAGTGGTGTAAGATTCAAAACAAATAACAGTCATGTCCGATCCAAGGTCTAATCCAATCAGTGACGGATCTAGAAGGGGCAGGGGGCCATGCCCCCCTTGGGTCTCGAACTTGAGGGGGCACTCTGGCCGCCTGAGGGGCACGCACTCTGGCCGCCTGAGGGGCACTCTGGCCGCCTGAGGGGGCACTATAGCCGCCTGAGGGGGCACTCTGACCGGCTGAGGGGGCCCTCTGTTGACCTGATGGGACCTCTGGCCGTCTGAGGGGGCATTCTGGTCGCCTGAGGGGCACTATAGTAGCCTGACGGGGGGGGGGGGCACTGTGGGCCAGCGGCGCATCAAAATCGCTTTTTAATCGACAAACCGACTTTCCAATTCTGAAATTGACAAGTCATAGATCAGTGTAGAAATGTGTGGCGCATTCAGTAGTGGGATTTATTTGTATATCCGATCTAATTTAGGGGGCGAATTTCGACGCCGAAGTTAACACATGCGCTGTTATGCTGAATCAGCCAACATACCGCACCAAATGTGATGCATAGTTAGTTTCCTTTCCTGCCGTATTGCATGAGTTTATGGGGGAAATGCCTGATGCTACGGTTTTAATGGTCAATTTACTTTTGAATTCCACAGTTTGGCAATCGTACACCATACTGTATTGTATGTAGGCTGTGTATTAAAGGGGTGTGAAAGAATAAGTATAAAATATGTATTCCATGTTACGGTAGACGATACAAAAATAATCACAGAAGACCAGTGAATTTTGATCGGTTTATTCGTTTCTCCAATGCTGTTTAATAATGGGGCTGCAGCGATTTTTGCTACTTTTGCCCTTTTTGATATATTACGCTGAATTCCGACCACTGGCACGGGCAATGTAGTACGCTTTTGTTTTACATACTTATCGCTCCACTTTATTCCCAACACACGACACTTTTGAGATGTTAAAGTGACGCGGTCTTTCTACATGGGCGGATCCAGAAGGGGGGGGGGGGGGGGGGGCAGGGGCCATGTCCCCCCCAACCACCAAAATCGGCGCAATTGGACACATTTTCTGGGATTTTCGTAAAACTAAAACAAGCAACTTTTACTTACGTGAAGTTTGTTGTAATCAGTAAACTGATACATAAGCAAGCGAAATCCGATGAGTTTAGAATTGCGATACTTTTTGGGATTTGCCCCACCCCCACTGAAAATCACCCGTCGGATTCCGCCCTTGCTCTTAAATAATTTTCACAGGGAGGGAGAGGGATGTTTTCTTGCTGGCTGAATTTGCATTTGAGCTAGGGGGCCCAGTAAATATGTGGACAAATACAACAATATAATATTATAATATATACATGAAGTATTTTTACACACTAATTTATTAACATTTGAGCTCAATTGTAAAACATTAAACGGCCTTAGGCTCGTTTGAATACGAAATATGTCATTTTGTTTCGAGCGTTCAGACACTTCGAAGATTGTGTCACACTGCAATTATAACAGATGAATAAACATGAAAAACACGGTTTCCTGGGTTTGCTGAGGAATATGAAGTTGAAAGAAAAATTAATATCATTATCGTAATTTCGCATCGAATACCCAGAACCGTCACATTTAACAGCTTCATAAGTTATCTGATTAAAAGCGATTTTGACCGCTCCTGGCCTACTGTGGGGGGGGGGGGGCAACCTGCGCCTGAGGGAGGGCACTGAGCCGCTGAGCGAGGGGCACTCCAGCCGCCTGAGGGTGCACTCTGTTGATCTGAGGGGACCTCTTTCCGCCTGAGGGGGCACTTTGGCCTGGTCACCTGAGGGGGTACTCTGGCCGGCTGAGGGGCCCTCTGGTCGGCTGGGGGGCCTCTGTTGACCTGAGAAGACCTGTTAGCCTGAGGGTCACTTTTTTACTTTTTGCAAGCAAAAATGCTTAAATAAAATCCTTCAAAATATAGCACACCAAATCCGTCGAGTTTTTAGTCAGATTTGGGGCACCACTGCAGTTGATGGTCCCTTCCGCCTCCTTCAAGATTTTCTGGATCCACCACTGAATCCAATAAGACAATGTTGACCGAAAAGTGTTCGATGAGTCCAAATCCACAGCACCACACAGGTGCTTGATATTATGTTTTGTTAATAGTATGCAAGTAAATAATCTAGGATAATGGTCGAAAATTTTGCGATAATAATTATCTGCTTAATCTGAATGGGCCGGACTGGGTATGGGCCTCAATATTATTAATTTGAATGGGTCTGGTCTGGGTCTGGGCTTGGTGTTCATGGGCTTCGGCTGGACTGGGCTTGGGGTTTGGGCACCCATGACAAACTATGCCCTGTACCACCCCTCCACACCCTGCACCCCCTCCCCACCTATCTCACGCCTGCGGCCTTCCCACCCTCCCCACTCCACCCACCTCATACCTCCCCGCCCCACCTCATAACTCCCCGCCCCACCTCACACCACATCGCTCGGCGCACGCCCGACTTTCTCCCTGGGAACTGAGGCCGGCCGGCGGCGGATGACCTTCCAAGGCTGCCAGGCGGGCGTCGTTCTGGTTCCAGTGAGCACACACTGACAGCCACGCACACAAACATGGCGTGGTCAGCCGGGCCGCCGTGCTGCCGACCGAGACAGTATGTCGAGCAGGCGGCGAGGACGAACTGAAGGCCGTGAAAGGAGAGAGGAGAGAGAGGAGCGTCCAGAAGAGAGGAGAGAGCGGAGCGTCCAGAAGAGAGGAGAGAGAGGAGCGTCCAGAAGAGAGGAGCGTCCCAGTCCCCAGAACAGTCTGACTCGTCTGAGAAGAGAGGTGTTGGGAGGATGGCGGGTTAGGAAATGCAGTGTGACCTTGTGACGGTATTTTGTTCAAGGTTAACATTATTGGAGCAGCAACGTCAAATGAAATGTGTGTGCTGCTTTATGCTTATGAGAAATGAGTAAGTGATGTTAGCTTGATTTTTGACGCGATATATAACCTGCTGAGACGTGCAAAACAATAAGCAGCATTTATATCTATCAGTAGGGTGTCAAACGATCTGGCGTCTCCGATCAAATATGTCACTAAAAACACCTATTTTCTGAACGTGAACTTTTTTTTGCACTTCGTTGAAGAAAATGCGTAATTATTTTAGCTGAGTACAATAATCATTGACGTGGTTAACATGCTAGGCATGCTTTATATGCAACGTACTAAGAAATCAGGGATACAGATACAGATACAGATGTATTCGAATAAGATCCATACAAATCATGGCTTTTCGCTCATTCACGTGCAGTCATTAAACTCAGTGTTACAGGGCAAAAGCCCACATTCACCTACATTTTTGCACTCTATTCCCGTCATGAGGCAACGCGCTTGACAACCCGCCGGAAGGCTGGTTCGCCGGCTCACCAACACTGTTCAGGAGAGCTACACTCTGTAGACATCTCTCTCCGGTCTCAGTGCGGATACCCGGGAGCGTGAATAGGTTGGCCTGACGTGTTACGTGATCGTGGCGCTGGCAGGCTCTCGGCCCGATGTTTTCGCGGATACATACAGGCTGGCCTGATACAAGGACCCTTTCAACAGCGCACACCGTGTGGTACACATCTAGTTGCTCGGCAGTGAGCCATCGAAGCTGCTTAAGTGTTTCGGAAATATGGTCATACCGTCTCTTGCCTGTCACTACGCGGGCACAAAAGTTGATAACTTTTTGCACCCGTCGGAGCTGGGTGGCGCCACACGAACCATACAGAGACAGACAATACCTAACAACAGACATGGCGAGCGCTTCCAACAATCCACTTCAGTGTCGCTTGCGGAATCACGTGACGACCGTGAGACACGTGCAATGATATGGCCGTTCACTTTCGGGTCACACTGTCAATATGTGCCTCATAGCTGAGGTGACGGTCGACATACACCCCAAGATTTTTCACAACTCTTGACTCAGTGATGACTGTACCACAGAATGGTATGGTTACTGGAGGGAGACTGCGTAACATCGCGGGGGTTCCTAGCACGATCATTTGCGTCTTTGCTGTGTTCACTTTCATAGAGTTTGCGCAAAACCATTGATACATGCGGTTTAAAGCATTCTCCATACAGGTTGTGAGGCGCTGCACGTCACCCTTCTTGCCACTAACCAACAGCTGTGTATCGTCAGCAAACTGAACAATCGTACGTCATCTGAGACGTTTGAGGCTGAGGTCGTTTGGCGTACAACAGTACATGATGCAGGATAACGCACCCCGCTTGAAAAGACACCGATGTTGTTTATCTCGCGGCGCGAAAGCACGTATGTCCCGCTCGCGACACGCATACCGAAACCTGTGAGTGTGATGCAGCTAACTAGCTAGTAAACCATTTGATGAGCATCACACCGTGTAAAAGGGAAAGTTTTTGAAGCCAGTTTTGCAATGGGGGCACTACATCAAAAGCATTTTTGAAAGATTCCAGCAAAACCAAAATGGAAATTTTCACTGTTGTCAATGGCTTGAAGAGCCTTGTCAAGTTATGACATGGACGCAGTTTTCCGTGGCAAAGTTTGTTTACGGTAGCAGCAGGTTGAGGGATTCGTGTTTAACTGTATAGTGCGTCGACTTAGTCAAAATTCGGGAACAGGGGTGGTAAAGTGTTCTGTCCTTATATGGACCAAGGTCGGGGTAAAAAATGTTCATTCTGATGTGGTACCCGGGGGCAAAATCAACAGTAAAAATAATTATATCTATTCCTGTGAAGCTAAGTGATAACCCTTAGAAATACTGTTTGTAAAATCACATTGAATTGTATTCTTTCATCACGCATATCCTAATCACGTCAGTCGTAATGTATGATCACCTTACATTTTTTTTAATTAGCAGTTGCGTTCAAGCTCTTTGATTTCAATGATTTATGTTTCACCCATATTTTCGACGAACAAAAAAATGTAGGTATACCAGTTATCTAGTATAAAAAGTAGGGGCTTTTGTCCCCGACCCGGAACCAGGACCCACCCGTGTGTATTTTATCATAGGATTTTACTGACGGTCAGAGGATTTTTAGTGTTTTTACCGCGGACTTTTGAAGAATATACTATAAATAGTAGAAACTCGGGGGAATTCAGTATAACTTTCCAGCGGTATTTGGCAAATGGCGTCATTTATGGCGCATGTGCTAGTTATATATCGTTTGTATACAAACAAAGTGCAAATAAATTTAATCCTATCACCGAAACGACTAACTTTTCACCGCAAAGATTTACACTCACCGAGATGTTGCAACATATTGAGGATTATGGACGATAGAATGTTTTATAAATGTTTAAAATGACTCCAAGGGTAAGGTTAGGTTAGGTGTGCTTAGGTGATATTAATTTAGGTCAGGTTAGGTTAGGTTAGGTTAAGTTATGATAAAAGCTAGATAAAAAATCGGTGATGCTTTAAGATGGAAGTCAACAAAAAAGTGGTCATTTTCGGTGATAGCTCAAGCAATTCGGTGATGGAATAATCCCCTGCCCAAACGAAGAGTGAAGGTGATTGTGCATTGGGATCCACTGGGATCCCAGATCCGCCATTAAACATTTGTGTATTTTCGGAACCAATTTTTAAAATAATTGTCAGTACCTTTCATTCGTTGTTAATGCAACTAGCATGGGTTCATGCCTTTTAGTCCGAATTTGTCGATAAATACTATAATTATGGCATATTGGCATAGTATGCAAGTCTGATCCTGTCGGATCCGAGATCAGTTGGGATCATTAGATTAAAAGATCCGTGATTAAAAGATCCGAGGATCTTTTAATTTTACCGCGTACAGTGTACCCAGTGGGTACACTGTACTCAGTAAAATTAAAAGGCCCAAAATTGACTGGGTACTGTACCCAGTAAAAAATGGAGACTTCGACATTAATTTGTTTATATTCAAATGTACAGAGAAGTCAATAAAGATGCACAAGTGAAAAGTTTGTTCTTCTTTTCAAATATACAAATACAAATCAAGGAAACCTTTAAATTAAGCAACAGCCGAGCTTAGTTGCATTTACTTTGCATTGATATAGAATGTAATAAATGATGATATTAACGATCATTAACATGACAATGTTTATTTACTTATTTTCAATAATGGTCTAAAATAAGTAATCAAGTGATCGAAGGAATTATTGTAGACCATTATTCAAAATAAGAAAATGAACATTGCCATGTTAATGATCATTAACATCATCATTTATTTCATAATCATGGCATATTTATTATTATTTGTTATTATATACTATCGTATATCCCACCATCTCATATATAAAAAGATATAGAATGTATTATGGATGGAAAAATGATCGTAACCATGTCAAATATTTATATTTTAATAAAAAAAGTCCAGAAATATAAGCAATAATGGCGTAATGCCGATAATGTGGCGTAACTTAACCCTATTCCTGGAGGGATGAAAAGTATAAGCGTGATAATGTCGGCGGGGGACCGGGCTCACTCGGCCCCCCTTCTCGGCTTGCCATAATGAGCGTAATGAACATGAAAGCTTAGTATGCTTATGTTTCTGGACTTTGTTTTATTAATGAACATAAATATTTGACATGGTTACGATCATTTTTCCATCCATAATATTAATTATAACAATGTCATCCACCCTCGCCCACATTAAGATATAGAATGTGCTGTATTACAATTTCAAAAATATTAAGACCTTAGACTGTTGACAATTTTCAAACATAGCCATGTTCATAGATTCAGGCAGACAATGGCTTGCGGCTCGACTATTTGGCTACCTTTGATAGTGTGCCAGAGAGTACCCAATGCACGATATTGTTATATCGTGTATTGACGTGTAATTTCTGATGATCTTTATATTATAGGTGCAGCATGTAAAGAATAGGTACCTACCTATATATCTTTCAAAATAAGCAGCCTTGGGCCATATGGTAGATATTTGAAGCGACAGTATGTAATTTTCCTTACGTTTCCGCTACGAAAACAGATCAAGAAGCAAGGACGCAAGAACCACGTGGGGCAGCTACCCCAGCTGCCCTCTTTTTTAGCGGGTAGCCGCTTCCCAATTTCGGGGCAAAAATTTTGCAATGCCTTGCCATCTGCATTCCGCAGCATTCCACTGAGCTGGCAAAATAACCATATCAAGGTGAAAAATGTTTTTGAGGAAAACATTTCTGAGTTTATCGAATAAGTAATTTCAGTCATCTTTTCAGTCGCACTTGAGACCTTCCAGTAATTTTATTT